>JAJHJA010000577.1:0-69258 GCA_021202915.1 Heliconius himera
GGCCCAGCAGCGCGACGTGGCGCTGGCGCAGCAGCGAGGCGTAGCGGCCCGCGCCGCCGCCCGTGCTGGCGCCGCGCGCCGCGCACTCCGCGCGGTACCGCTTGTCCAGCAGCATGCTGTTTGTTACACATTACACAGTAGTAGTAGTAGGGGGCACCGACCAGCGCGCAGAGGTCGACGTGGCGGCCCAGCAGCGCGACGTGGCGCTGGCGCAGCAGCGAGGCGTAGCGGCCCGCGCCGCCGCCCGTGCTGGCGCCGCGCGCCGCGCACTCCGCGCGGTACCGCTTGTCCAGCAGCATGCTGTTTGTTACACATTACACAGTAGTAGTAGTAGGGGGCACCGACCAGCGCGCAGAGGTCGACGTGGCGGCCCAGCAGCGCGACGTGGCGCTGGCGCAGCAGCGAGGCGTAGCGGCCCGCGCCGCCGCCCGTGCTGGCGCCGCGCGCCGCGCACTCCGCGCGGTACCGCTTGTCCAGCAGCATGCTGTTTGTTACACATTACACAGTAGTAGTAGTAGGGGGCACCGACCAGCGCGCAGAGGTCGACGTGGCGGCCCAGCAGCGCGACGTGGCGCTGGCGCAGCAGCGAGGCGTAGCGGCCCGCGCCGCCGCCCGTGCTGGCGCCGCGCGCCGCGCACTCCGCGCGGTACCGCTTGTCCAGCAGCATGCTGTTTGTTACACATTACACAGTAGTAGTAGTAGGGGGCACCGACCAGCGCGCAGAGGTCGACGTGGCGGCCCAGCAGCGCGACGTGGCGCTGGCGCAGCAGCGAGGCGTAGCGGCCCGCGCCGCCGCCCGTGCTGGCGCCGCGCGCCGCGCACTCCGCGCGGTACCGCTTGTCCAGCAGCATGCTGTTTGTTACACATTACACAGTAGTAGTAGTAGGGGGCACCGACCAGCGCGCAGAGGTCGACGTGGCGGCCCAGCAGCGCGACGTGGCGCTGGCGCAGCAGCGAGGCGTAGCGGCCCGCGCCGCCGCCCGTGCTGGCGCCGCGCGCCGCGCACTCCGCGCGGTACCGCTTGTCCAGCAGCATGCTGTTTGTTACACATTACACAGTAGTAGTAGTAGGGGGCACCGACCAGCGCGCAGAGGTCGACGTGGCGGCCCAGCAGCGCGACGTGGCGCTGGCGCAGCAGCGAGGCGTAGCGGCCCGCGCCGCCGCCCGTGCTGGCGCCGCGCGCCGCGCACTCCGCGCGGTACCGCTTGTCCAGCAGCATGCTGTTTGTTACACATTACACAGTAGTAGTAGTAGGGGGCACCGACCAGCGCGCAGAGGTCGACGTGGCGGCCCAGCAGCGCGACGTGGCGCTGGCGCAGCAGCGAGGCGTAGCGGCCCGCGCCGCCGCCCGTGCTGGCGCCGCGCGCCGCGCACTCCGCGCGGTACCGCTTGTCCAGCAGCATGCTGTTACACATTACATTTACTATAAAGAATACACCTCTTTTACAACTGTCACTAAGATAAATATTTATGATTCCTATTCTACACAATGTCTTTAAAATGGGCCAGTTATAAAAGAAAATATTACAGTACAGTAGACGAGCCGTGGCCACCATAATGTTAGGCTTTCTCAACTTTAGCACATTGTGTCCTCGACAAAAAATAATCAAAAATAAAAAAAAATTCTACATTTACCTTCAAAGCAACCACGACTCGTCGATCGTCCTGTATGTATATGATTTAAAAAAATATCTGCATAAATTCAGATCAGTCTAATTTTATTATTATCGCACAACTCACAATACTAGCAGGTATTTATTTATCCTAATAAATCAAAAAACAATCCAAAAACCCTTAAATTATAAACCTAAATAAAAATAACTCCAATTATAATCAAATAAAACAAAAAAAATAACGCAGCTAAATAATTGTTCCTTCTTATACAAGAAAGTCTAAAAAGACTCACCTAGCAGCCAACTGTTTGTAATAAGCGTAGACCAGTTCGGACAACTTGTAGACGAACTGATCGAAACACAGATTGACCTCCGCCTCCACTTCGTCGTAGAGGAACTGCTTCCGGAACACTGTCAGCGCATATTGTGCAGAGTCGTTATACAAATCCAGGGGGTAAAGGACGTATCTGAATAAAAAACCATTTGTTACTAAAAAAAAATATTTAAAAACATATAAAAATAAGAGGCCAGCCATGGCACATGGTCGTAGCTTCAACTCCCACCCGAGAAAAAAAAATATTTAAAATTTTCAATTTTAAATAAAATATTTTCATTTCCTCGTTCTCGCAAAAAAAAATACTTACTCCATCATGGCCGGCTCCTTGGACTTCAGGATGTGGTCAGTCAAGATCCACGGCATAGACATCTCTATGGGGAACTGGATCCTTTTTTCCATTGTAATGAGGTCGTTGCATTCTTCGTTGTGTTGATGACGAACTGTGCATTTCTGTTTGGAAATAAAAAAAACTAGCACACTCAACACACTGACATTAAGTTTTTACTATAGGATACAATAATAACAAGGCAAATTACGGCGTTGAGTTTCGTCACTCAACACGCAATGCCTCGAGAATTCGGCGGAAAGTGGGGAACGGTCGTATTGGGAATGGAGTTTTTTAACACACTTGCCTAAACTGATTTGTTCAGGGTACGGGTCAACTTATCTGACTGCAGTGTTTCAATGAGAATGGAGTGTCTTAACACTATGTTCGCAAGTACCCGTTACCTACCCTGCTATATACAATAATATATATTTTGAGCAGAATATCCAACGTGCGACGGAGTACCCTGCGCGCGAGCTTAGCTTTCCTGTGTTAGAAGTATTGACAGCCACCACCACCACGTGCTTATACTTATAAAAGCTATCGCAATAAAGCCAATTCGAAAGAAAAGTGTCCTTTTTTAACAAACGTCCTGCAGGCTCAGAGTGTGTACCTTTCTCATCGATAGTAGTAGTACAAACTAGTTAAAAAAATAATAAAACAAATCGGTTATCGTGCGTAAGGGTTGGTTGGCGTTGATATTGTGAGTTCCTTCCATATTGTTATTATTTTGATATGGTTTAACTTTGTGTAATGAATTTGTCTCTGTTTTATATTAAATACTTGTGATTCCTAAAAATATATTTATAAAAATAATATAAAAAATACTTACATTAACCTTCCTTCCCATCGTCATTTCCAAATAGAACTCTCTATACCAAAGCTGGGACAAATCACAGCATTTTTGTAGAGAATCTGTTGAAAATGGTAGTTTTTTTATATGTTCGTATTCTTTTTTATTGGATACATGTGGAAATAATTTAGTTATAAATTATTCGGCTCACATATTTGTTATTAGATGAGGCTGTCGTAGGCGGAGCGAGAATATCTTTATATGAACGAGATGATTATTAATTGTGATTGGGTTCGATATCCACTGGAAGGAATGATTTTTTTTTCTCTATAGTAGAAAAAACGCGACGTTAAGTTCCCCTACTCAACACGTAATATATAAAAAAATCGGGCGAAAAATAGGGAACGTAAAAAAGTTCTTTTCATGGCGTTATCATTTGGACAAGTCAAGTCACATCACACCTATGAAATTAAAATACTCGGATGTTTTCCTTTCGATTTTTTTTATTTTTTGTCAAATTTTATGATTACGGTACGAATGTGGTAAGCGGTAAAAAAGGAGGTTAAATATCTTTTATTGTGCTGATTTGGAAGTTTTTTTCATGCCCCAAGTGACAGTAGACTTGAACATTTCATATAAATTGACAACTTAATAGCTCTACGCGTTCTTGAGAAAAAGAATAGACGGACAAATAAACAAAAAGAGATAAAGAACCCCTTAAAGTTATACATTTTAATATGCTTTAGTAAAAAAGGAACTCACCAGCTAAATTAAGCATATATCCCCAGTAAAAACTCTGCCTGTGGAAAGACTCAATTTGCTGCAGAGTGGCCGCGTCCAAGTCCTTACGGAGAGTTCTCCGTCCTCCTGATTTGTCCGAAATAAGGGCTTCTAACTGAGTCCTGACCATGTATAGTTGAGTGGAAGATGGTCCTATGTTGAAATATAGATTGTAAGTAAATTTTAGTAATTTTCTAGAGTAAATTTTGAGGTCAGTCAGGCACAAAGTGTGAATCGACTGGCTGTGGATTCGATCGTCACTCGATGAAATGAAATATTTACTTACATTTATATTTTCATTTCTTCACTCTGGTGTCGAGACAAAGCGCGGCGTAGAGTTCAGCCACTCAACACGCAATACCTCCAGAACTCGACGGAAAGAGGGGAATGGTGTGTCTTAACACTAGCCTACCCTGCTGTGTACGGGTTACAGCGTGAAGCTGATTTAATGATTTTAATTTAAAGTAAATTTAGAAATATAAAAAATAAAATCCCGTTTTTTGCCACTCTTGTTGGGATTTTGGGTTGAGTTTTCTTCCCCTACACTCCCCAAGGACTCTGCATGACAATTTTCAACTTCTTATGCCAAGTAGCTTTCACTTACCGATGTTTGTCAGCCACTGGAGTAAGTAACTTAGTTAACAATAAAGGAAGGCAGAGTTATAATTTCTTTATAATAACAGAATATACTACAGTAGATTTCCTCAAACTGCTGCAGAGTCCAAGTCCTTGCGGAGGAGTTGTTCGTCGTCCAGATTTATCCAAGATTAGGGCTTCGAGCTGAGTTCTGACCATTTATACTTGGATATGCAATGGTTCTTGATTAAAATACGGATTCATTTTTGTTTTAAATAAAAATGTGAAGAAGAAATCTTGATTTTTGATAAAATAATTGCTATTTATTTTATTTACCAAAAACCAAGACTTCCTCTCCACAATAATTGGAACCTCCACTTACCTACATTGCGTCTCGGCACTTTAATAGTAAAACTAGCCTCCGCGTCCTTCTTTCCCCGCAACGCAGGGTCCTGTTGCGGTTCACAACCGCGCGCCCAGTCACCGCAGGTTTCGCGGACAGATACTATTATGCTGCAAAGACATTTTTAAGTTAGCAAATTATTTATATGTAGAATTAAGCAGAAATAAAACACAAGGTTAAAAAATCTTTTTACCTTAATCTATTATTAACTTTCTACAGACAAAAATTTTGATTTTTTTTATTATTGTAAAAAAAACCAAAATTTTTTCCCCGATCTTCATATTACTTTCGAGAAACTAATAAGAAATCAACTACTAAAAGAATATATTAAAAAACAAAGAAAAAATATTTTTCGTAAAAAAATATTTACCTACGAAAAAAATTATACTTTTTAGACTAACCTCCTAATCAAATCCTTCTTATTTTTAATAGCCTTCCTCAAAGGTTCCCTCAAAAGCAACTGAACAAAATCTTGCAGTTCAGCATAAATGGATCTTCTTGCTGCATCAGCGAACACCGTCTCCATCCTCGCCATGAGGACTTGGAGACCTTTGATCATTGCTATGACTTCGATCATTGCGAATTTTTCCTCTGATGTGTAGTTGTAACGTGTTGCCTGTGACAATAGAGGTTTGAGTTTGATTTTAATACATGGAGCAGTGACGATTTTTCATATTTTCAAATTATCGATACTCAAATCGCCTTAGTCTAAAAAGAGGCCGTCGCAAGGCAGTATCACAAGCGTGTGACTATACAGGATGGCTGTGATTTCGACTCTCATTTTGGGAAAAGAATTATTTCCAAGCTCTGGTACGTCTTGGCGCTAGGCCCTCTATACCTCTCATGCCATATAATACAGCGTGAAGTTAAAAAAAATCTTTTCATATTACAAACTTACATTTAATATTTGTATTTCCTCGCTCTGGCAATGAGGCAACTCAACACACAATGCCTCAAGAATTCGGCGGAAAGTGGAAAACAGTGACTTAATAAGCAACAGAGTGTCTTAACCTTAAGTTCCCAAGTTCCCTCTGCCTACCCTGTCACATAAAATTATCCACTCACCCTTTCGTATTCCTCAGCATCAGCTGGACATCTTGGATTGGTGGCATGATCGGTAGGATGCAAGAGTTTCCACGAACATAGTTCAGTTAGAACTGAACACCATGACGACAACAGTTGTAGACCACGGAGACAGAGTTCCGTGACAGCTTTGTTTTCTGTATCTGAACCTGCTTCCTTGAATGTTGTTGTCACCTAAAGCGATTGGAAATTGGAAAATTTAACATATTTCGAAAACATTTTAGAAATGCCGAAAACTTTAAAAGTATTGTTAGACGCATAAAAATGTAATTTGTTGTCAGGCTCCAACCTCTAGTGTCATCTCTTTTTGTCTCAAATTTGAAAGGAAGAGACAGCAACATCTTAATAGATGTTCTGATAATTTTACCACACTCACAAATATAATTTTAGCTTTTAAAAATTAGTTGTTGTAAACCTCGAAGACAGTTCCATAGCTTTATTTTCTTTTTATTTTCGTTTTTCCAAAACCGCTCCCTTCAAAGTAGTTTCAACATAACGCGACGTTTGTGAATTCCGATTCCCAGTTGAAGGAATTAATTTTTTAATATTTTTGTTTTCTCGCTCTGGTAACAAAGCGTGAAGCTACAAAAAAAAACAATCTTACCTCGTTACTATATCTTGCCAACTCTGATATATAGTTCTGATGTTCCTCCCTTATCTGTGGCAAATGGACCATCAGGTCAGCTTGTGGAGACGGAGGGTTGGGAGACGAGGAGAGGGGCCACCTGGAGAGAAATAAGTCACAGATACAAATTTCATAGAAAATACATTTAATATATCAAATATATTCAATAAAACAATGCACTGTGTTAAGTACCGCCATTCAACAATAAATATTGTATATTGTATAAGTGGACCTCGAACTCACTACTTTTGATTTCAATATCATGTTAATCACAAAACTATAATGTAAAAAAATAGACTTACTTGCTCGGATCATAGTGTTTTGATCTTTTTATATAATTGAACGGTGCTATTTGCATGTCACCAAATAATGGAACAACTTCTAAGTTCTGAAAAAGAGATAGCAATATCATATATGGTGAAAGAAAGAGATAGATAAAGAAAAACATACATATGTAAGAAATAAAAAGTAATAATAAAAAAATAGTTTATTGTTTTGGGTTCTACCAAAACAATGCTTTGTAAAATTTTCTCTGTTTGTCTGTAAGGTTAAACCAATTCAAATGTAGTTTTTACTAATGTATTTTGGTAATCCTCCCTTAACATTTAGTGTTTGTTTTATTATAGTATTTATTTTCAAACGGTTCATAAATAAAAATGTTATAAAGTATTTTGTTTAACTACATTGCTGTAAAACAATCGTTTTAGAGAAATGGCTGGAACTTCAATTTTCAATGTATAGATATTGTTTTTAAAATTTTATTTTTATTAGAAGGCAAAAGTAATATGTATCAGTTATAAAATAATTGTGTAATTCAAGCGGGCGAAGCCGCACGCGCGACGCTAGCAATAAATACATACATACATATATGTACCTAAAATTTAAATTATTTCTTCTGAGTGTTACTTATAAAAAATATTCAAAACATTAAATATGAATGAATGTAACTATGAACGTAACAACATTACTAATAAATTAATTCATATTTTTGTTCCATTCATAGCATAAAATAACTTACCTATTCGGCCACTAATTCAAAAAACAAAAATTAAAAAAAGTAAACTCACCTTAAAAATCCTGTCAATCCTGTCCAATTTTATTTTCTTTTTCTGATCGAGTCTATTTATATTACACACTTCTGAATCCATTAAGAATAAGCCAAAACCCATGACCTGAAAGAAAAATAAAATCCTATTATAAATGTGAAAGTTTGTGGGGGTGAATGTTTGTTCTGCTTCACGCAAAAATGCCTAAACAGGTTTAGATGAAACCTTACAGTAATGTAGCTACAATTTTAGTAAATATTTTGTAGCTGTTAGTATAATTTGGCTATAATATAATATTAGCTTTTAATTGATTGAAATTTTGATTTTCCCACAACTGTTAAGATATGTCGTGGAGTTGAGTACCGCCATATAACACAATCTTTAAATAGTATGGAAAAAAGGAAGAAGAAGAAGAGTAACTAAATTATTGGTCTAACAAAAAGATGTAGATAAAAAATAATAGAAAATAACTTTATTTAAATTGTTACATAATTGTTAACAGATTAAAGTGTTACTTAAGCAAATTTAGCCACAGTAATGAGTTCGAACAACCAATGACTATATATATATTTTTAAAACCAAAAGAAAATTAAATATATTATATTACCTTGACAAGCATATGTTTTTCAGATGGTGTCAAATACATTTTTGTTTCGTACATATATACACATATGTTTACAACGTCGGCTAACAAATCCTCATAACCTGAGATTAAAGAAAAAATACTTCATTTAATATTTATGTTGAAAATTATTTATATATTTTGTTTAGGCCATATATTAGTAAGGCGCTGCGCAGTGACTCAAGCGTGCGACTGTAAACGCGACACGTTGTGGGTCCAATTCCACGACCACTACTCAACACGAAATGGCGGTAAGTGGGGAACAGAAGTGTCTTAATGGGAACAGAGCGTTTTAACACTAGGTTCCCAGGTTACTTCTGCTTACGTGCTATACGCTAGATACAGCGTGAAACTAAAAAAAACGAGAAACAAATTAGAATTAATTTACCGTTTATCTTTTCCAAAGCATCTTTCACTGTATCACGTATCTTATTCTGAGTCGCTAAGAACATGGAAAGATTTTGCGATTCTTGTAGACTTTGACTGTCCGACATTACTTTTAAAAATTGGGCGGCGCTGAAAAAAATTACAATTATTTATCGACAATTTTAGATCAGATTCACACTGTTTCCCACATATAATAGGATAAGAGCAGAGCGAACCTAGTGTTAAGACACTCAGTTCATCACATTCCAAATTAACGAGGCATTGTCGTGTGGCGTAACTCAACGCCGTATTGTGTCTGCCATTCTTTCGAATGTGAAGAAACCCATAACCATCACACTCAGATTATGTTCCACTGTGACACGACGGCCTCTGTTTTTCTATTATACATAATTTTACAGTACTATCTAAATAACATAATCTTAACACTAGGTTCTTTGTTTATCCTACTATAAGCGGGATATAGTGGGAAGTTATTTCTTTTAAAATTTTATTAACCCACCGTCTATAAGTAGAATAATCATTTTTCACTGAACTCTTCATGTTCTTCAACTCGTCTAGCACCGCGAACATGTTAACGAACTTGCCCAGCGTCAGTAAATAGGCCTCCGATACGAAATCTCTGCGTTTCTCCGCGTGGCAGAGTCGGCGGACTTCTCCGCAAAAACGTTCTATAGCTTTGCGCTGAAAATTTATTTGAAAAAAAAGGCTGTTTTTAACCAGCGACGAAAACAAAGTATCTGTTTGTCTGTCTGTGACATCGTAGCTGCCAAACCTATTTTTGTTTATTTTTTTTTGTTTGAAAGGCGACTTAATCCAGAGTGTTCTTTGTCACGGTTCATAATATAAAATAAATATATTCAGGTCATGATTATCATGTTGACGAATTTAAAGATTTAAACTAATTTTAAGCAACTTCAAAATAGAAGAGAATGAATTTGACATGTAATGTTGCTGTAATTGATATTGATAATATTTAAATATGAAGATCTATACTAAAATAAAACTTCATAAGTGTATGTATGTTTATCCAAAAAAAATCTTAGAACTAAAGTGATAGCTACACCGATTACCCTTTTTTATTCAAACATGATATATTACAGCAGTTTAAGTTTTATCAAAATAAATTTTGTCGTTTTATAGATATGGGCAACCATGCACTTCTTGTAAGACAAGCATTTGAAGTCAGTTTAATTTTTATTAAATCACATAGATTCTATAGAATATGTTTAAAATAAAGAGAATATGGAGAAGATTTAACAGTAAACTTTCGAACAATTTTTTCAAGATATTTATATTTTATTGGAAAATTTACAAATTTACCTGAAAATACATAAACTGTAACAGTTTATCCACCTCCGGGGCAAGTACTTGGACAGTCCGTTCATAGATGTGCACTCTATCTGGCTGTTCATTGGACCGGGGCTGAGGTATGGCGCGGCTGCAGCAACGCCAGGTGTACAACATTACCGCGTGCGCGTTACCTTCTTCTAGAAGTTCATTCTACAAGAGAAATTTTTAAAATAATTTAAAAAAATTGAAGTCGTGGTGCGACCATTGTGGTTTTGATTCTCGCTCAGAGAAATAAAATATGATTTGTTAATATTTTCATTTCCTAACTCTGCTAACAAGGCAAAATGTGACGTTGATTTCACCACATTCACCACACAATGCCTCAACCGGCGAAAAGTGGGGAATGGAGTATCTTAATACTAGGTTCCCTCTGCTATAGACGGGATAACGCGTGAAGCTGAAAAATATGTAAAAAAATGTGCATAGAAAAATTAAACCTATTTCTAAGAAACTTATAAAATTTTTAGATTAACAAGTCCACAGTTTATATTTTTTCTTACTTTACCATAAAAAAAACTATCAAAACTATCTTACCTATAACATACATAACATATAACATGTTACATTACACTAAAATGAAAACAAATACACTCACTAAATTAGCATGGACAGTGGCCTCCTCAATATACTTGGCAATGCCAGTGACAAATCCATTTCTATCTTCAAAGTTGGTGTCAAAGTTGGCCTGGTACAGTATGGAGCATGGTGCAGCTTCAATACAGGGTTGTTCATCTAAAAAAAATTAATAATAAATTAAGTATGTAGCAATAAGGTGTGTTGAGATAACACCATTTCTTTTCAGGCCTGAGGCAATAACTACAGTGAACAGGTGGTTAATTTACTTATTTAGAAAAATCTTTCCTAAGTGTGGAATAACACTTTAAAAATGTTTAAAAAAGGTGGTAAATTATTAGATATTCAAAAATGAAGCTTATAACTTCATCTTCTAAATAAAATTATTTGTCTATGAATAAAGTTGATGTCACAATGAGAATGTCTAATTTTAAATGTGGATGATGTGATGGTGTCGGACTTATTAACTTCATTTCCTTTTAATAGTAAAATAAATTATGTATTGTGTTCCACCACTCAACAGTATTTTCAACATTAGCTTGAATTTGGGGCATAATGTGGAAAATGATATATGGCTTAACACTAGATTCTGTGTTTAATCTGCTATTTGCAGTATGAAATATAGCAGAATAAGTTTTAGGGGTTTTACGGGTGAAGCCACAAGTGGATACCCCAGATCTTTTCAATTAATGTTTAAAAAAGAAAGCCCCATTATTGCAGAATTGGAAGCTAAGTGATAGTTACAACTTCAAATCTATTTTTTTAATATATAAATGTATGTAAAGTAGCAGAATATTAAGAACCACATTGTTGCCAGTTAATAACTTTTTCTAGCATAGGTAGAGTGAATTTTGTGTCACAACACTGTGTTTTACACATTCCGCCTAAATTAATTTGTATGGAGTATTGGAAGTTTATGCTGCACATATTTTACAAGAGCAGATTATCCATCCCCCTATTAAATATTGAACCCACAACTATCATGTGCATATTTAAATCTGAGATAAAAAGCAAGTAAGATGACCTCTTTAATATAATCATAGACATACAACAAACATCTAATTAAGGATTCATTTGCTTGTATCTTTAAATATAAAACGTAACATAAAAGCACAGAAAATTAAGTGATAAATCACTCTTTTCTCTCCTTTCCAACCATTTCATCATTGAGTGCATGTAGTAAACCTAACACCACATAAAAAAATACAAAATATATAATAAATTATTACAAATTATATAGAAATAACATTCTTTATCCCTTTTATTGTAGAATTAACTAATGACGAATTGCTTCCGTTATAAGTACTATAATGTACAACTACTGTTACAAAACCTACCGGGCAGTGTTAATTCATCCAAGACATCGACGTTGCTTAAAGCGTCAGAAAGCGACACTTTTTCACTCACAGACATTTTTATTTATTATTTTATCAAAATATAATGATAAAAAACCTATACAATTGTAAATAAATAAAAGTATTCAAAAACACTACAAACTTTTAGAATAATAGGAATGTACAAATTTATTGATTTTTGTAATAAAATAAACTTATTTAATTAGAAAATTAAGTAATATTTTATAAATTGCAGGAGATAATATGTATCCGCGATTAATGACAACAAAACATTATGTAGTAGTGATGTTCAGAAAGAATCGTTCAGAAAGGAATACTTTATAAATCGATTTCATATAACAAGAATTAAAAATCCTCTTTTTATATACTTGTTTGATGTGTTGTTTACATCGCAAAATTTATTTCCTTAAAATTATTCTAAATGTTTATTTTATTAAATGAAATATGAATTAACAAAATATTTTTATAATAACGATTATAATAATATCGTTATGAAATCGATGTTTGTTCGAATCATGACTAATACGGCAACGACGACGCCCACACCCGTTTAGAAATAAACTATAATAAAATATATGTTTTCAATTTAGAAATCAAATTATTATTTTATTTGTATATAAGAGAAAATTATTGTACAAAAGAAATAAGCAAGAGGATAATGGGGAATATTGTCAATTATTTTTTTTTAGTCAATACATATCTATTCATTTAAGGTTTTAACTAATAAAAAAAATCACAAAATAATTACCTTTATGTGTTTCCATGTCCATTATTTTGTTTTTATTATAAATTAGCTCTACGTATGGTTTATATAATTTTATTATGGCACATTCCTTGCATTCCTACGCGCTATAGTTAGATTATTATAGCCGGCGTATCCGATCCCCACGCTGTGCTTTGTCTTATTAGATTCATGAAATGAATACATTTAATATAAAATTATATTGAAATTTGAACTCGTAACCACAGATTTTTTTATATTTTTTAAACTAAAAATTATATCAGCCTCACGCTGTAACGCATATACAGCAGGGTAGGCAGAGGGAACCTAGTGTTAAAGCACACTGATACCCACTTTCCGCCAAATTTTTCCGTATTTTTTTTTGTGTTGAGTGGTGTAACACAACGGGATTTTGCCTTAATTATTCAGGTTATAAAGGTTCCATTCTTACCCAAGGGTAAGAATGGAACCTTTTAAAACCTTGGGTGAGAATTGAACCCACGATGATCCCGTTTGCAGTACGCTGTAACCAAGACCGCCTCGATTGTGTTTTTAGAAAAAGATAAATAAAACTACACACGAATAATACTAAAGACATTATTTATTTTCGGTTTTAATTTCAAAATCAACTTAAAACAATAAAATGGACCTCTTAATTTTGTATTTATAACGCAATGAAAACTTAAATCTAAGTAAAAAATATATATAGATACCTTGAAAAACAGAAAACATAGGTAAGGTATGCATTTTTTGATGAGTCAAAAAATATGTAGTAACAATTTTTTCCTACGACTTAGCCCCAGTCTAATGTAAATAACTAAAGGTTTCGAAACATTATAGATTTTAAATATACAAAGTAACTCTGATCGCAGGATTACATCGAAACGATTAACATTAGGTACAATTTTCTTCGGCCATCACAAAAATAACTATTCAATTCTTTCAAATTAGTACTTCCTGAGATGAACAAATGTTCAAACAAATAAACTCCTCAAAAGCTATAAAATATTAGTATAGGTAATTATGTTTATTATATATTATGACTACCAATATCGCTACTTGGTGCTACAATGACGTATTTACACTTTTTTTAAAGTATACGTAATGCCATTTACAATTTTTTCTATGGCGTCTCCTGCAATGTTGCAAAAAATGCTTATAAATCACTGTTGCACCAGATTAGTAATATACTATGAGTAGTATACTTATGTACATAATGTCATTTTAGGCTCGTATCATCAAAAATAGACAAATTTTATATTAGAATCGAATTATTTTGAACTTTAAAAGAAAATGGATTAGATTTTGCAAAAAAAATAGATTATCCCAAATTTATCCGGCAAATCTTAGGAGTAATGAAAGAGAGCAAATGTCACTCTATTTTACCACAATTTTTTATACACTTTAACTTACTTTCATCAAAATTTGTCCAATTCAAGTTTTGATATTTGATTTTGAAATTTACAATAACATATTTCAGTGTATATAGTATTATATACAACATTCATATATTACAATGTGCGTTTTAAACTACATATCTAAATATTTTTTTACACTCTGTAAATTTAAAAATTTAGGCTTGAAATCCGAAATTACAAGAAAATATATTATTATATGACTTTTCTATCCTTTTATTATATACAGAGATTTACATAAATTGACAACCATTTTTTTTATAATATATAATTTAAGTGAAAAAGGGGATAAAACTTATCACATATATAATTTATATTGGAAGTTTCTTTAATTTAGAAACAAATGTCCGCTTATCCAAACTACTACGTCCATCCAATTCCGTCCATTCGGTGTGAGATTTTATAGAAGTAGAAAAAATCTCTATTGAAAATCCCCAAAAATAAGCATGTAAGCAAATACATCCACCCCCCATTAATAAGTTTGTATAATCGACTTTTAAAAAAATGTAATTTTTTTACTTTCTCGCTTTTAAAAACTGCGGCGTTATTATATATTCATTTAACACGCAATATTAATTTTTAAAAAAAATTAGAGAATGGACTGTGTTGGAAATGTGAATATACACTTCCGTTCTCCACTTTCCAAATTTTCGAGGCATTGTGTGTTGAGTTACCAGTGCAAGGAAATTAAAATATTAAATATTTCATTCCCCCGAGTGGGAATCGAACCCACAATCCTCGCGTTTACTATCATACCCTTGTGACATCGACCAGGAATTCCTGTGATAAAAATATAATGAGTCTATACTTATTATTAGATATATACTACTTATATTTCAATAAATGAATGAATGTATGTACTTATTTTTATTTTATATACGGTATAGAAACCTTGGATGAAAATAAAGATTTTATAACATAAAAACAAAAAAAAAATAATTAATGTCAATGATTTGAGTATAGATATATAATTAATATATTTATAATGTTACTTTTACTCATACTTAGTATCAGCATAGTTAGTGTAGAAAACACAAAAAATAGAGATGAGTCACTAGTGATTTTCTAAATTTTACAAAGTAATATTGGTTATTCTTTTTAACATTATTGAGGTTTAGGTAACTGAAAGCGATAATTCTGTGTCCAAACATGGTTTGGGCATGTACAACCAAAAATTTAAAAAAATACAAAAATGTAATAAAAAAATGTATAAGCAAATCATATCTCATAGGTCTTCAAAACAATAGCAATATAGCAGAAACAAAACGAGAAATAAAAATCAACATTTTTCATTGATGCTGTACATGTACCACCTCATCCTCTACATAGTAGGTAAGGGTACCTGGGAACCTACATGTTTAGACACTCAGTTTACTCTACTTTTCAACAATTCACTTCTGCTCCCCACTTTCTGCAGGATTCTAAAGGCATTGCGTTTTGCGAGGCAGAACTCAACGCCGCGCATCCCTATCAATATTCTGTATATATCTATGTGTTAACTGATTTATTTGTGTACGCATAGCATATGTGTTTAAATATTTTCCTTAAATATATATTTAAAAAATATCATAAACAAAAACAAAACACATCGCCCAGCAATATTTCGTAAAACAATTATATAACAATTAAGAGGTAAATATAACTTAGTAATTCAACTCTCATTTTTATGAAATTTATATGTACAGAGATTATTTGTTGTTTTAAAGAACACAATATGAATAACCAATAATCAAAAAAAAATCCATCCACCACTCACTCTCCTCTTAAAACTACTATTCACAAAATTTAAAAACAGTTTTTTATCTAAAATTCAATTGGTACTTCTTGCAACATAACTTTATAGCCTAAATTGTTTACTTTATCATTGTCCATTACATTTAAGGGTCCTGTATCACCATTTAATACTATACTTACATTATCATACTCTGTCAGTTCCACTATCGGAGCTGGAATTTCAAAATCTACTGAATTCATATAATCATCATCATTTATACCCAATTCTTGATTTAAATCATCAAACATGTAATTGTTGAGATTATCAAAGTGTACTTCAGGCCTAGCATCGTCAAATGGCATTTCGGGAAAGTTCAATCGAATACATTTATGAGACCTTAGTAGGGACGGCCAAACAAAAATTTCTTCACATAGTGGGCATTGCAAGTTGGATTCAGTTCCGTCTTTGTTAATCCCATGAACGCCTAGCATGTGACGGGTTAGACAGTAGTTTGAGGATAGGTATTTTCCACATTTCTGGAAAAGTAAATTATAGTTTTTAATTTGTATGTTTAGGTTGACGAAGTATCTAGCATAAATCATGGTAGGTAAGGAAAAATTTATGCTAATACACTTTATTCTCTACTTTTCCAATTTAAGATATTGTGTCCTTGTTTTGTTACCAGAGTAAGGTAATGAAAAAAAAATCCCTAAGTGTTGTTGTGCTGGTTCGCCAATACAACCTACTTATTTAAAGAATGCTGTAAATACTACTTGTTATTAAATATGACACTTGCAACATGACACTGTTTGAATAGGCAAATTTTATATAAATATATGACAACACAAGAAAATCTGTTACAAATTATTTTAGCAAGTTGTTCCATAAAAAAAAGGAATCTTCTTTTTTAATTTTTTAATCACTCTTGCATAAGTGTATCATAAACAAGTCTAAGTAAATGAAGAATAAAGTATTTTTTTACAATATATTTCTTTTTAAGAATTTCATAGTTGATTACTAAAAGTATACATACCACACACTGATGTTTGGATAGTATAGTTTTCTTACTAACTGGATCTATAATTGCTTTTTTCAATGATTCATTTAAATTTAAAGTTATTTCTGACCCCTGGGTTGTTTTAAATTGTACATCCTTAGTTAGTGTTGGTTGCTCTTTAGGCAATACTAACTTTTCCAAAACTATATTTGGCTGTAATAACTTAGGTAACTTTTCATTCATTTTGTAAACCAATTTGATAGATTTCTTGTTATTATCTGTCTTTTCAGTATCACTAGTTTTTAAAAAATGGGACCACTTATGCTGTAGCATATCTTTTTCGGTGTTAAATTTCTTCAAGCATTGATCACAGAAGTAATAATCATTATATCCAGTCATAACTCTGTTTTGTAAATCTGGTAACAGCAATACATGATTATCTATTATCTCTTCTTCTATAGTACTCTTTTCACAAAAGTTACAGATAAACACCTTGTCACTGCCAACAGTCCTCGTTGAATATAATGAATCAGGTCTCTTATTGGAATGTAAGAATTTAATATGATGGGCTACAGCACATTTGCTACTAAATTGATCTTTACATACATCACAAATGAAGAAAATGCCAAGATGGTCATAGCTATGATCTTTTAAGTCCATAAAATGGAAGAATTGCATATGACATGTTTTACATTCATATTTTTTCAATATTCTACACACTTGTCGCCTGTGCTCCAAATATCTTTTCCTATTTGATAAGAACAGTCCACAGACATCACAATGCAGTCTTATATGTATTTTAAAGAACATACGATCGACAAAGTCTTTTGAGCAATAGTGGCAAATGTAGCATTTGCGTTTTTTATGTTTTTGCTTCATATGAAGTTTTAAAGTGTTGTAGTCTTCAAATATTTTAGGGCATTTTCTACATCTGTGATATTCTTTTACTTCATGAACAATTATATGGTCTGAGAACGATACTCGTTTTGGCGTTTTATTTGGAGACTTGTATATAATATGTTTATTATCTATATGATTTTGTAACTTCTTATCACTGGAATATTCTTTGTCACAAATCTTACACTTCAATCCTGTGGCGCCATTTAAAATAGGCGATTTGTTTTTGACCAACTCTTTAAGCTGTTCCAAATCGTCTCGTACTAAAATAACTGAACATTCATGTAACATTTTAGCTAATTGCGCTTCATTGCAAATTCTTGGCGCGTACTCCATTTTCTTAGGATCTGGTGGCTTTGAGCCCCTTTTATTTACCATACGCTTGTTTTTATTCAAATACGGTGTTATATCGAAACGTTCGCATATAACTAAAGGTTTCTTTTCGAAGCCGCGAAACTCTACCTCTGAAGTGTTAAATTCTTCATTAGGGCTTTTAGAAAGCCGTTTTTCTTCTTCTTGCTCGTGTAACGAACTCCCCGTACTTTTATCACCATTGTATCTCAAAGACATTGAACAAAAATTAAAAAGGGGGGAAATTAAATAATAAACACAAAAATCAAAAATATTGATGAAAAACGTCAACAAATTGCCATGACATACCAACTGCCAAGTGCAAACGAAAAAAAAAAACAACAGTTAGGGTGGGCTAAACGAATATAAAAATATAATTATGTTCGGTTGTAGTGTAAATGTGGATTTTATAGTAACTCATCGAAACAAAAACGTTTAACTAAACAACAGTAAACTTTAGTACATTTTTAAATTTTGTATTTTCAATTTAAATTATTAAATGAAATCGATTTTCTTACTTTAAAATCGAACTTTTTTAAGCTTCTGTAATCAATCCCTCAGTTCTTAAATCTGGAGCGCTTAGTATTGTTTTATTCTATTTATATAAAATGTTCAATTATTTTATTTATAAATTAATTTTTAAAATTTAAATATATAAATGTCAAAAAAAGTGTATTTGATAAAATAAAACGTAATAAATGTTACAATAAAAAATAAGCTATAAATAAAACAACAAGAAAGTTATTGAACGAAATTTAGTTTTTTTTTTTACATATAATGTAATGTCTAATTCTATTCCACTATCAGACGTTAGTAATTTACAACGTAAATCAATTGCTCGAAATAATTAGATAAACATTATATATTTTTACACCGCTAACGAAGGCCCGGACGCGATATGTTTCCGCCGACGCGCATTCGGAGCTGCCTTCCAGTCATAAACCCGATGTTTAGACGTATTAAACCACACAAGCCCTTCAGAACAATTCATAATCAAACAAAGAACCTTACAACACAAAATCAGTTACAGAAAACTAAATGGATGAATTTTCGCGCTATATTTACAAGATGGGTGCCTCTAGGCAGCGTTATTTACGTCGGTTGGTGCTATATACGGGCGAGTGTGAATTACGAGGTGTCGAAAGTCGAAATAAAATTTTACGAAATGTTTCCTTTCCGAATAACAAGCCGACTGTGGGGTAAATTGGCAGCTTGTGAGCTTCCTGTGTCGATGCGGTCTTTCATTTACGGTACGTACATTAAATTGTTTAATGTGAACTTGAATGATGCGGCGGTGACTGATTTGACTTATTATAAGAGTTTGTCTGCTTTCTTCACTCGTGCTTTGAGAGAGGGTGCTAGGTATATATCTCAGGCGCCCTGCGTGTCGCCTTGTGATGGTGTGGTGTTAAACTGTGGTCCAGCAGATACAGACAAAATAGAGCAAGTTAAAGGTGTAACATACAGTCTCGAGGAATTTCTTGGAGAGAATAAATGGTCAAAGAAAGCAGATACTAATTATTATAATTCTCTATTAAAAAATAAGAAAAATGTCCTCCATCAATGTATTATTTATTTAGCACCCGGTGATTATCATAGATTTCATTCTCCATGTGATTGGACTTCAAATTTTAGAAGGCACTTTTCTGGCAAACTCCTATCAGTAAACCCCTGGATGGCCAAATTGATACCAGGTCTGTTTACAATGAATGAACGAGCAGTATACATAGGCGAGTGGAAGCATGGATTTTTTAGTATGACCGCCGTTGGAGCAACTAACGTCGGATCTATAGAAATATACAGTGATCCTGACTTGAGAACAAATACTAAAGGTAAAAGAAACAGAATCGAGGAACTTGAAAGTACAGTAGCATACAATAAAGGTGAACTGTTTGGTCAATTTAACATGGGAAGTACCATAATTTTATTATTTGAAGCTCCTGCTGATTTTAAATTTGATTTTAATTCTGGCGAAAGAGTTTTAGTAGGTCAGGCATTGACAGCGACATCGAGGGAACAGACAAGATGACCAGTTTATGCTGACTTGTTTTACATTGTTCAAGCGGCAGTAATTTTATACGTCATTCTGGCAACACTTTAGTCTTTACAAAAATATAATATTTATATAAAAGCTATTTAATATGTGTATGTGTGCTCAGCAGTACAGTTCTTAGTTGTAAGTGTTGTAAGACAACCACCGAAATATTATGAAAGGCTTTATAAAGGAAAGAAAAATCTAACTTATTAAATAAATTAGCTTAGATGTTGAAGAGAGTTAACCTACATATATAGTATACTAAAAAAAACAATTAACTTAAATTTTAATGAGTTTTTTGTTGGATTTGATTTTTTATGGGAATTATATTGTTTTGTGAACATTATCTTAATTCTCGTTAAATGTGGGTTGACTCTCTTCACCACCAAATCAACGAAATCAGTATTGCCACAATTGAAGAGATACATTTAATTTTGTCTTCTCTACACAATGTGACATTTGTGATGTGATAAGTGGTCAACTAGGACACTCGGAAGGCCACAATCAAAGAACCTTACCATACATTAATTTAAATAAAATATCCAGTAAAAAGTACGAACTTAGTGTTATGATACTTATAATACGTATTTCACTTATCACTCATTCTAGAGGCGTTTCATAATAAAAAAGTAGAAAAAATATTTTTTGACTTCACACTGTATACCTAATGTGACCAGGCGTCCTGTATTTCGCTTGCGAGTCTCGGTGCCCCCGAAAACGGCACCGAGGCATAAAAATGTCCCGTTCTTCGAAACAGCAAGAAAATTTGGTCGGTTGAATCGCGTTTCACTGCGGCGATTATCGCGGTACGCCCATGTGTATTGGCAAAAAATAACCGAATTTAGTGGAGTAATCCATAATAAAAGACACGCTAAAAAACCATAGCGTGGTACACAAAGAAAACTATAGTAAGCTGTCGTATTCGACATGAAATAGTCAAATGTTATTTTTTTAATAAATAAATTTAAAAATACATAAAAGTGCTAATTAACGAAAAACACCGATGTCCCGTTATGAGTTGAAAAAAAGGGTCATGTTTTGTATATCGCATATATTAAAGTATGCAAAGAGAACGTAGTATCAGAACACTTATCCACTTTCCGCCTGAATTCATGATATTTGCGGCATTCTTGTACTTTGCCTCTGCAGAGTGGGAAAATGTAAATAATTAATTCCTCTAAGTGGGAGTCAAACCTACAACCGTTTTGTAGTTAAAGTCAGAAGCAGCCCCACTGCCCCACAATGGCCTTATGAATTTTGTTGTAAATTAAAAGTATTAAGGCCATTGTAGGACAAATTTAAATAAAAATGGTATGAGGTTATAGTGAAATGGCATTATTTTGAAATGGATAGCTAATATTTTTGCATACGCGATACTGTGTGAAGTTATAAAAATAAATATATTTTTTAGAATAAAAACTTTCATAATGTAAATAGTCTTAAAAGGATACTAGATTGTATTTTTTCATGTACTCAGCATGCTTACAAGCTAATTTCAATATTATGTTACTCAATTGCCTAGAGTAGTAACGTTTGTGGAATGTGGAGAGCAGAGTGTTATATTTCTATGCTCCTTTTCTATTTTCTTCTTCCATCAATATTTCATTTGAAATATCCAAAATATAACTAAGAAAATATTTCTAACAAAGTTTTCGAAAAATAATTATTGAATAAGACAGTCATAGGTTTAATCATTTTATATTTTACCGTTGCTCTTTGATGGTGGTAATCTGTTTTAATGTTTAATTGGTCTCGAAGTCATTTCTTCTTTTATACAACAAAAACTGTATAACAAATTAAATTAATATATTATTTTGTTGTATGAATATGATTTGGAATTTTTCAGTATATTTATTTTAAGCTTTCTTTGACCTATTGCGCTCAAAGAATGTAAGTGGCCTAACCCTTTATTGTAAAACAATCGCTGGAGCGGTCGATTCCCACAAGGGGGAATGAATTATTTTCATTTTCTCAACACTTAATGTCTCGAAAATTGCGGTGTGTTTAGGTTCCCTCTACTTACCCTGCTATATACGGGATACAGCTTGAAGCTATAAAAATAAAAAGTAAAATCAGAAATTCAAGAATTTTTATGTTGCACCACTTTTATTTTAAAAGTATATAGCATGTTTTTTTAATTATATAAGTATTAAAAAAAGTGACCCAAGATCTCACATAGGCATACATTTTATTGATAAGATATATATTATCAAGAAAACAAAAATGTTCTTTATATAATATTATGCTTAAACTTTTAATTATTATTTAGAATTTTTAATGTATAATATAATGTATTGGAAAGGCCCAACTTGAAAACATGCAGTATTTTTTTTTAATCTTTGCTGCTCAAATATATTTTTTCATTTTAATGTGAATATATACGTATACAGGTGATATGACGCATCTTTGTATTTTTTTACACAATTTAATGCATAAATGAAGTCTATAAATGTATATAAACAATTATAATTGACAATTACAAGTTTTTTGCTTCTTTGTTAAGAAATTATTGCATCTTTATAGAGTAAAGGGAAAAATTCAAATTTTTTTTAATGAAGTAGCAGAAAAAAAATATAAAAAATATTGAACATTTAGTTTACGTGGCTAAACATTTTAACTATCTATGCATAATTTTCAAATGCGTTATCACAAAATTCAAATTTTGTGTCATATCATCTTTGGCCATTCATGTCGTCGAATATATTAATGACATATTTAAAACTAAAATCTTAAATGTGATGATGAAATATAGGTACAAAACAAAACAAGTAATAGTATTTATAAAAAAACCTTTGTGTTAATAAAGTAATAATTTATATAAATTGATATAGCTTTTTGAGAATTTAACACAACGGGATTTGAAGCTGCGACCACCGCTCTATAATATGGATAAATTGAAAAAATATTCTATATATCTCTTTCATACAGTTAACGCGATGATTTTGTGTTTAATCCGCTCGACGTGGAAAGATTATACCATCATGTGATTCGCAATCTAGAAAAGAACGGAGTGTCTTAACACTAGGTTCTCTACCTACTGTACTAGATACGGAATACAGTGTGAAAAATATTTTTTTATCGTAAGTAGATATAAAACAAACGAATCATATCCAGTTTGAGATGGTTTCAATAATTTTTTGTTGCCATCTGATAAGCAATCGTCTTTGTAATAAACAAAATCTTATGTAATAGTATTTTATTGTTATTAATATTATAAAGATAAAATCAATACATATATGAGAATTTCCGTACATTTTTAATAAAAATAACATTAATTTATTTTATTATCTTCACGCACCACCCGTGTTTTTGAGACATTGGGTGTTGAGTGGCGAAACTCGACGCCGCATTTTGTCTTGTTACCAGTAATAATTCAAAAATATAATTTATGCAAAATTAAAACTATAGACAGATAAACATGTTTTGTATCGTTACTTTGTTGCAAAATTTGTATTTTTGATTTCAGTTAATATTATTCTGATGTCGTTTATATGACGGTTGTAGATTCGGACTGTTATTGAAGTTTTTTTTTATATTTGAGGGTCATATTTTTTAAATCCAAGCATCTGTGAGGTAGGCAGAGAGAACCTAGTGTTAGGACTAGCGCGGCCTGAGCGATAACAAGCGCTTAACATTTTCATTTAATTTAAAAAGTAAGAAAAATTATGTAACAATTATATAAAGTATAAAAATATAATTTAGGTTAAGTCGATATTTACAAGAGCGATAATTGATTGAAAATAATTTTGTTTGTTTTTTGTTTCTTAGTTTGTTTTGTATTGACATTTTTAAAATTATATCATCATCATCATCATCAAACTGTCCTCGTCCACTGCTGGACATAGGCCTCTCCAATGGCACGCCACTGAACTCGATGTTAGGCTCTTCGCATCCAGCCGTTGCCAGCCACTTTGTGAATGTCGTCATCCTCCAAGCTGGAGGACGTTCTTCATTTCGCTTGCCGAAGCGCGGTCTCCACTCCTGAACGCGTTTACTCCAACGGTCATCGGTTCTGTGATAAATGTGACCAGCCCACTGCCACTTCAGCCTGCTAATCCTTTCGGCTATATCGATAACTTTAGTACTACTTTATTAGTCTTCGCTCTTAATTTTTTTCGTGGATTTTAGATACGAAAAATCCCGTTGTTTCCCGTTCCCGTCGGAATTTTAAGACATTATCTCTTAGTGCTCCCTATATACTGCCTAACTAGCTGCATGCCAAATATTTCTCTCCAATTCCATTAGTTTAGTCTGTGCGTTGTCTGTCAGTTACTCAGCAACGGAAGAGTTTTATATAATGAATATAGATTTATGAATCATTAGCATTATTAATACTGTACAATGTGAACTCGCGATAACTTTGCGCGTTGGTATCGTTTATTTCTCATGTATATTTGTAATTGTGTGTAAAAATGTATGTAAATTGGTTTATATACTCTGAAAACGACAATAATAAAATTTTTTTTCGATCCATAATGTCCGAAAAAAGTATTGTGTAGCAAAACAATTTTTTTTTAGTTTGTCGCTTTATCCCGCACATTGCAAGGTAGAGAGAGAACTTAGAGTAAACACTCTCTGTTCCGTTCTCCTCTCGAAATAGAGGAAACGCCGATGAGTGACGGAAGTCACCGCAGCGCTTTGTCTCGATACCAGAGCGAGTAAATGAAAATAACCTTTGCCTACCCTGCTATATAAAGGATACCGTGTGAAGCTGAAGTAATCAGTATTCAAACAATGTTTAGTCATTTTTTATTAATAATTTTAATTTGATGGCTTTGAATCAACTTTGTTAATTAATAAAAATGTCCAAATGGTCCGGCTTCAAATCCTTTTACGTTAAAATTCTCTAATGCATTATCAATTTATATGTACTCAACTAAAGAAGTGTTAAAATACACTTTAAAAATAATAATAAAAATGACCTTATTATTGTTATGAAATTTTAATAATAAAAAAACAAAGAAATTTTAATCTAAAAGATGTAAAACTATATAATGTTTGAACTTTTTAAAATTTATGTATGCACGTGGTGTGTTGGTAAAAAAACAATGTATTTAAAATAAAAAAAAATCTGTATCTGTTCAATTGTGTTTTCGCCGCTGTGTATTTAACAAATCTTGTATAAAGCTTATTGTAAAAGTGACATAACTGAGATTTGTGAAGTTATAAATTGTGAAAACCTTATTTTTATTTTTTTCTTTACGCTATTTCCCGAATACATACAATCTTTACATAGTAAAAAGTATAAATTTAATTTTGACTGATTTTAGTACGGTTTTCACTAATTCACGAGAGTGGTTTAATAGTACGGCTTATAAGTATAATACATGATTATTATTCTAAATTGAAGCCGAGAATGTCTAAGATTTCGTAATGTAAAGTTGTAAAGTATATATTTTTGTGCGCCTACCCAACAAAATGAGAAATAAGGAAAAATCCATAATTTTATCAAAGGGGCAAAGCCACGAGCGATACCAGTATTTAGAATATAGATATTTTTTTCCAATCCGGTTAAAATAGTTTAATTTTAAATAGATATTTTTCTTAACGATGAGTATAAAACCAAGTTTGATTAGAATTCCCATCATACTAATATTATGAATGTGAAAGTTTGTGAGGATAGATATTTGTTCCATTTTCAGGCAAAAATAACAACGAATTATGTTGAAGCTTCACAGTACCTACTACATTAAATAAAGTTTATATAACAGAATAACAGGCTACAAGTTAAGATTTTGTGTAACTTGGCTACTATATAAAAATACGTTAAAGCGGGCGAGGACGTGTTTAGGTCGCTCGTCTACCAAATTCAGCCATATTTTTGCGGTGTGGCCCTTAATCAAATTGAAATAACCGAGAGTACACGACACTTGACATATTTTAGATGTTCGAAGTAATTGAGACGATTAACTCGATGTAGCCCATAGTCCTCCAGAAATGGATCTTCAAACACAGTTTTTTTTAGTATTAGGAGTTCACGAGATTAGGGCGTTCAACCAGTCAAACTATTCAGCTTTAAGTATAAATATTAACTTAAAATGTCGTTATGTATTCACTTTTACAATAAATCTAGCTAAAGAGTCATTAGAGGCTTATGTTTTTTAAAATAAGAAAGTGTCGCAATTTTTAGAAATTAGTTTTTATGCCATAAAGTAAAAAAAAGATATATTTGTATTGTATGACTTTCTGTCTGTGAAATAAAGAATTTTAGAATTAGAGTTTGTTGTTTTATCAGTGTGTTTTCTATTAATGCAGTTTCGCAACACTTATAGTCTCATAATTTGTCAAAGAAGGTAAAAGATAAATAATCGTGGCGCAGGGGCACAAATGTGTGAATGTAAACGCGAGAGGTTGTGGTTTCGATTATCACTCAAGGAAATGAAATATTTAATGCCTTCATTTTCTAGCTCTGGTAATGAGGCAAGAGCGGCGTTGAGTTCCGACAGTCTTACGCAATAACAGTAATACGCAATGTCTTCAGAATTCGGCGAAAAGTGGTGCGGGAAGTGTATTGTGTCAGAGTTAGCAATTTGTTGGAGCTTTAGCAAATATAGAAATATTAGAAATGTTGACTTGGAGAGAGACTGTCTTAATACTAAGTCCTCTCTGCCTACCTTGCTGTAGGTATGTGGGGTACAACGTGAAGTTTAAAAATATTTCCTTTCTTAATATGCGGTGCATCGTACACCCTTCCAAAGAATCAACTCACAATCATCATATTAAAATAGTTATTTCTAAGTAATATTATTGTCCTAAATAAAATATTTATTTACATTTATATTTTTATTTCTTCGCTCTGGTGTCGAGGCAAAGCGCGGCGTTGAGTTCCGCCACTCAACACGCAATGTCTCCAGAACTCGGCGGAAAGTGGGGGACGGAGTGTCTTAATACTAGGTTCCCTCTGCCTACCCTACTTTGTGTGGGATACAGTGAAGCTGATTTGATTTAATTATATTCCTAAGCCACAGACCAAATTTTCTTAGTCTCAATTTAATTTTTCGACAAAAATAAATAGCTTAGAGTACTTAAGTAATCATGTAAATATTAGTCGCGTGTTTTTATCATTTGATTACAATCACACGGTTACAGCGGGTCAGAAAACCAGGTTCAATGTCCGCGCAATTTATATCAAAAGAAAGAAAATCCTATAGAAATAACTAATTATAAGTTGTAGCAGAAATATGGCAGAGCCCCGCTGAAAGTGCCGGTTTTGAAAAATCCTTGCACCTACCGTATAAAATAACTGCAATGTATCGAAATTGTGGTTCCTCTTAAGTCAAGAACGCTTTAGAAATTTATCTACAAAATAAATAAACAGACTGTTTTATTCACACAAGACTATTCTTAATACCACCGGGGGATCCTCGTCTTTTTACGTGAGCTTCCTCCAATATCTTGGACACTGTGCTCGAAGGTCAACCGAAGTCTCCCCACGTGACATCATATATATCTGTCAAAATTTTAACTGACTATTACGGTTCATCCTTATGACATATACCCTGGTGACAGACGAACCCTAATAAGAGTAAGGCCGGCGTGGCGCTTGTAAATATGGCGGTAGCGGGTTCAATGCCTATTTGAGTGAATAAATTATTTTCGTTACCGGCGTCGAGTTCCGCCACTCAACACTCAATATCACAGAAATTGTGTGGTGCGTGTGAAACGAAGTGTCTTAACACTAGGTTCACTCTGTCTACCTTTCTATATGCGAGATACAGCGTGAACCAGCAGATCCACGAACTGAGATGGCGTGAATAACTAAATAAACAAAGCCAATCTAACGATCGTACGATGTTTCTCAAATTGTTATCAGACCGATTTCTTTGTTATCTAACGTTTTATTTTAAAGTATTTTACCTCATATTAATTGTTGCCTATACTTTTCGTTGCTACTCGTGGCGCAGCGGCACGTCATATGACTGTACACGTGACGGTATTTGGTTTGATTCCCACTCAAGGGAATAAATATTTTTTTATTTTATCACTTTAGTAACGAGGTAAAATGCGATGTTGGGTTCCTCCACACTACACACAATGTCTCCAAAATTGTGCAGTCAGTAGGAAACAGAGTAGTAAAAAAAACTAGCAACTGCGAGTCGGCAAAAAAACATGTTTGCTGTATGGGAGCCAGCTTAAATATTTTTTTATTCTATCTTATAATATTAGTTATAATAGCGGCAACAGAAATTCATTACCTGTAAAAAATTTAATTGTTTATTATAACGGTTAATGAGATACCTCCTACTTAATGGGTACAGACAGAATGGGTATGGAGCTCTAAAAACTGGAATCTGGGGGCAGTGCCCCGCTAAGTCAGGCGCGAAACAAAGTACCATCCTTTTCTAGATCCATTTTAGCGTATTTTCGTGTAATAACCTAAAATATTTGCTTATTGTTAATAACTAGCGACCAGCTCGCGGCTTCGCCCGCTTAAATTTGTGAATTATTTGTTTGTTTAATTATAGAGAATTACGTTCCCGTTTTAATAAATAATGTATTAAATTTCTGAAGTATTAAAATTAAAACAATAGGGTGGCATTTTCAATTTTCATTAGAAAAAATATTAATGGGGGCATTTCAAATTGTAAAGTAGAACTATGGTTCTACAATGATATTTAAAAATTTTGTCTGTTTGTTGGTTTTTCTGTTTGTCGACGCTTATCTCAGAAACGGCTTAACCAATTTAATTGTTTTTATTTACTTTTTATTGTAACATTCGTCAATATGTATGAGTAGTGTAATGAATAAATAACTGACCTTTATAACTATTTATTTATATCCTCATAGTGAAATGATAGCTTTTATGGGGACTCTTAATTTTTTAAGAAAATAAATTTGATCGAAATATTTATTTTAATGAATGAATGAATTTGAATATTTTTGTAGTACGATGTACTTGCATATATTTTATTATTTCTACAGCGCCTGCGGCTCGATGGTGTTCATTATTATTGTTATTTGGTTATGTACGGCTAACTAAAGAAATACACCGTAATGTTATATGGCACATAATTTGTCTATCTCTTGAGGACAACCAATAAAATAAAAAATAAAAATTATTTATTAACAAATAAGAAGTACAATTTTTGTTACATCTGATGGTACCCACACTAGGTAATCCTGTATCGTGGGTTCCAATATATGATTTTACAATTTAAGTTTAATGTTGACACTCGTTTTACAAGACATAAATAATAATAATACAGTAAGAAAGAAGGTAAATAATCATTAGGTTATTTTAAAACAAAGTAAAGTTTTTTTTTTTTTTGAAAAATTTTGAAAAATTGTCATTTCAGTTAAGATCAATAAAGTTAATAATAATAGGTACTATTGTATATGTGATAAAAGATTTTCAGTGTTATTATAGTCTAAAGAAGTGAGCCAGGACGAAATTTTAATTTTAGCTTTTTTGATCGAGCAAAGCTTAATATCACAAGCACTAGCAATTTTATTGTAAATAAATAATTCTATGTAAGGACTGAAACGTCTGGCGAAGCAAGATTTTATTCTTGGCAGTGGAACGCTAAAGCTTCTACGATTAACCAGAGTATTATACTCTTCTGAGGACGCTATTTTCTTATGTGCTTTCAGTGCCATTTTTGAAAGAAATAACTGACGTACAGTAAGGACGTTACTTTCCTGATAGAGCTTAAAAGTTGGGTACAAGAAAGGTTTCTTTAGCATCACCTTAAGCACTGATCTTTGAGCTCTTTCGAGCTGAACCAAATGAGATTTTAAAGCACTACCCCAGGAACCTATGCAGTAAACAATTATAGACTGACAAATAGCATAGTATACACTATATAAGGTCTTGAGTGAGGCTGATTGTCTTAGTAGTTTCATTATACTGATGATTTTGCGCACTCGACTTGCGACTGATTTTATATGAGCTTTGAAGTTTAGATTTTGATCTAAAAGAATTCCTAAATATTTTACTGTATCTATTTTTGTAAGGACTGAACAGTTACATTTGTTTTGTTGGAGACAAGTATGAAGTTTAAGTTGTAGCGTTGGTGTGGGGGCGGTAATAGCTGTTTTATGAAAGCAAATGTAATTTGTCTTAGATAAATTTAATGTAAGAAGATTATGAGATAGCCATGTGGATATTTTTCGCATTCCTGTTTCAGCTTTTTCAAATACATCAAGCCATGTGGTACCTTCATACATAATTGCGGTATCGTCTGCATAACAGACTATGTCACCATCAACATTATTATGTATATCATTTACGTACATTATAAATAGTGTGGGACCTAGAATGCTACCTTGTGGCACACCAAACCTGACTGTTTCTGAATTACTTGTAAATGTGCCAATTTTTGTACAGTGCATTCTATTAGTCAAATAGCTCCGAAACCATTCAAGTGCTACTCCTCTAATGCCAAATTGGGAATCAAGTTTTTCTAGGAGAATTGGAATCGAGACGGTATCGAAAGCCTTGGAGAGGTCCAGGAATATAGAAATATTGGCCTTTTGACAATCTAAAGAGGCGGCTATTTTAGACGTTAACTGAGATACCGCATCTTCCGTTGATTGACCTTTTCTAAAACCATATTGTTTCGGAGAAATTAAATTATTGTCTTCGATGTATTTGGTGATTCTACGACTGACAACCTTCTCAAGCAATTTAGAGAACGCTGTCAGCAGAGAAATTGGACGATAGTTATGCGGAGAGTCTTTAGTTCCAAATTTGTAAATTGGCTTGATGCATGCCATCTTCCAGTTATCAGGAAAGATTCCAGACAATAGACTCTGATTAAATAAAGTTGTAAGAGGCAAAATTATAACATCTTTAATTTCCTTTAGGAGGGCATTATTAAGATCATCGATACCTGATGCTTTGTCATTTTTCAAAGATGTTATAATAGACTCTAGTTCATATTGGTCAGTGGGCTTCATGAAGAAAGAGTTTGACATAATGTGCTTGGGATGAATTTTCTTTGACAGCTTCTGTTCGTCAGTATTCAGTTCACGTAAAATTTTTGTAGCCAAAGTTTGTCCTATTGTTGAGAAGTATTTATTGCACTTGTCTAAAGAATCTTTAGCGTTAACTGCACCTTCAATATCCAACAGTTCATAAGAGTCTAATGTACTGTTAGGAAAGTGACAGATGTCCTTTAGAGTTCGCCACATCCTTTTGGGATTTTTTTCACAAAGCGATAAATTATAACTATCGTATTTAGTTTTAAGTTTGCGTAATAAGTCGTTGCAAAAATTACGATAGCGAGTGTAAATAAATCGCTTTAGGGTGTCATTAGGATATTTCCGTGATTGCATATGTAGTCTGTCTCGGTGTCGCATACATCGGATTAATCCGGGTGTTATCCAGGGCTTAAGATTACGTTCGCTGCGCTTAAGAATTTTTTTGCTCGTATGCTTATTAATAATATAATTAAGCCGAGAGCAAAAACTATTTACAGATTTGTTTATATCATTGGGATCGAATATTTCATCCCAGCTTACATCCCTAAGTTCCTTCTTGATACCATCTATATTATATTTAATCTTAACTCGAGTTTTAGTCTTGGAGCAAGGCATATTCGCTGTTAGACCAAGTATAACAATATCGTGATCGGTTATATCGCTACTACAGATGACGCCAATGGCTCGGTCTATTTTATTCATGAAAAAATGATCGAGACAAGCATTACCTCTTGTTGGTTTGGTGATTGCCGGAAATAGTCCATGTTCCGCCATTAGACATAAGTATTCCGTGTTTTGATTCTTTGTTGTGGCTAACAGATCTATATTAAGGTCACCGGCTAATATTAACGTTTTATTAGAGTGTGAGAGAGTTTTAATTATAGTATTGAGAGAAAACAAAAAAATATCGGCGATTCTAAATGATGGTGGACGATATATTGCCAGAATTGTAATATTATCACTTAATTGAATCTGCAAGCAGTCGGCATCATCAAGATCAGGCTCAGATACTATATAATTCCACGTGTCTTTAACATAGACTACAACACCACTATTTTGGTTTATTTTATTTTGAGTATAACTGGCTGTATAAGAGTGAATTATGGGAATTGTAGATATGTCACTAAGCCAACATTCCGTTAAAATTATAACGTCAAAAGAATTGTTAAAACGGTGTAAGGTAGTGAGGAACATGTCGAAATTCTTATTCAGACTTCTTATGTTAAGGTTAAGAAAACTAAGATTATAATCCTGTGTCACAAAAGTACTACAGTGCTCAGGGTCTTCTATTATGTGGCAGTTTATGCATAACGTATCTAACTCATGATTGTTTAGTAAACTATCGCCCGTTAAAATAGTCGGTTATGTAGACAATATTTTTAGTAACAAGGAAGATTTCAGAATTATATAGGAATGCATGACCGCAACACAATAATTTGTAAATTATATAATATGAGCACGTTTTCAATAAGGAGCTAATGAATAAAGACTTGATTAACAAAATATTTACCTTAAACCTACAATATAAACTATAAAATGCAACTACGACACATAATTTAAAAAAATACAATACCTAAAATTATAATAATTAAAATTATACTTATAAACAATTTTAACAGTAAGCAGATCACAAACAATAAAGTTACTACAACATACATTTTTCTGACATAACTAATACAGTTGATCATAGCTAAGTTTACTGGTTTAGCTGGGTGATATAGGAAAAATTTTAGTAAAATCATCATGATTACGGACGGGGCGAGCAGGCTTGCCATCATATTGTCGGATAAATATTGTGCCTTGAGAACACCAACAGTGAAGAAATCCTCTCTCTTTAGTTTTCTTACGCGCTTCGCGAAAAAACTCACGATTTGTTTTGGTCAATCGTTCGTTATAAAAAATCTTTTGTGATTCTCCAGGTATATCAAGGGTGTGACCATAACGCGAAATAGTTACCATTTTTGTGTTTATAATAAAGAATGAATAATTGCGAAACTATTTTCAATAGTACAGTTTTATTCCTTATTCGATTAAGTATGTTAGACACATTGTGAGCTTTATACAGATTGAAATGAGTTTTTACAGCATATCACAGAAATGGATATTTTAGAAAATATCAAATTTTTAAATGAACGGTTATGCTTAAATGTTTTAAGTTAAAAAAAATCATGCATTGTAACGCATATATTGTAATTCTTTAAAAAAAAAAATAAACTGCGACAGCATATATCTTCGCATAGCATTACCTTTTTTTTTTTTTACTGTACCTATAATTTTAGTATAGATTATAGGTTATTATAGAATACGTGTTACTTAAACTAATTTAAATACTTTTAAATATTTATTTTACGTTGATAATATTTTGTTTAATTTTTTTAAGTAAATTTTATTTTGGTTACGTTTACTCTTTATTTCTGTTACGTATTTTTTCTAATAATAAGATTTTTCTCTACTTATTATTGATTATTTAGGCTTATATTTTCTTATCAATCCTAAATCCTATTGAAAATAATTTTATAAATATATTTAATAAATATTCCTATAGGTCAAGCGGACGAAGCCGCGTCCGGGTCCGCTAGTATATAAATATATAGATACCACATTAGTATCGATACTGTACTGGTAATAATAATTGTATAAAATAGATATACCTACTACGGGATACCTTTGTATGCAAAGTTTAAAGCTGTTCATTATGACAAAATATAAAACAGTATATCTATAGAGGAATGACATACTCTTTTTATTCTTTCACAATAATATATATGTTTATTATATATGGCGGCTTCTTTTTCATCCACAATAATATATATTTAGATTATTATGGCGGCTCTGTTTTAGTTAGTTTGCACATTTGAAAATTAGTTATGCTGGCATAACTCTAACAGTTACACATGGTATCGTAAAGTTTTTTGTAGATAATGATTTTTTTTTTAAATTGTACGCGATATAACGTTTTTTTTGGTATTTTTTTACATCGTTAATCGTATAATTATAAAAGAATTTTCTAAATTGAGGCCGGTCGTGGCGCAGCGGCACAAAGTGTGACTGTAAAACCGACTGGTTGTGGGTTCGATCCCCACTCGAGAGATGAAATATTTACTTAAATTTATATTTCCATTTCTTCGCTCTGGTGTAGAGGCAAAGCGCGGCGTTAAGTTCTGCCACTTAACACGCAATGCCTCGAGAATTCGGCAGAAAGTGGGGAACGCAGTCTTACACTAAATTCCCTCTGCCTACCCTGCTGTGTGCGGGGTACAGCGTGAAATAAATAAAGTAAATCAGTCCTATAGTTTCGAGGCCTATTCAATCTAATAACGAGACACAAATCTAATCGATTGCCTTCATAATTTTAGTGATATCAATGCACGTCCCCCCCACTCCCGCAGAGTCGCTGGAGAGAGGAAAATCAAAGTGAAACTTAGAATTTACCCCAAAAATATTTTAAATTCATTTAGGTAAGCCAAGACATTAACCAAAAAACACTAACACAGTTATTTATTCACCATCGCACTCTAGTTCTATACTCGTCGTTGATAGAAAGTCGCTTTATTGTTTAATATCAAATAATAGAGAAATGGAGGTAGCCCCAAAAAATATATCAAGATAAAAAAAAAACAAAGTGTAATGACACGATGCAGTACCCTCCCAGTATTAAGTGATCTACCTCCACAAAAACATTAAAATTTCATACCCTTTTTGAATAACTTACTTTGAATTTTCCACTTTATGTATAACATTTTACGTCAATTATAAATAAAGCTTTTTTAATCAATAACAAGGCGAAATAAAACAGAAACACTAACAGAACAGCATTTATTCACCATCTCACCCTCGTTCTATACTCGTCGCTGATAGACACCCGCTTAATGGTCTCATATCCTAAGATTATTGAGAAGGAGAAACAGGCCGACTGTACCAGTCTCGCCGAAAGTCCCTTAGCGTAGAGCCCTATAAGGCCTTCTTCCCGCCACAACTCTTTGAACACTTGTTTCATTGTGCCCACGCCTTCTACCTGAAAGACATAAACTTTGCATTTAAAAAATAAAGTTAACTTAAAAGAAAACTCATTTAAAAAAAAAATGCCAAATATTTTACTTGGTCAAGTAATAAAGGGAAAAAATATGGTAACAATAAAAAATCTTCTTAAAAAATATATAAGAAGTAGAAGACGAGGTGGGACTTTTTTTATCACGTATTAATAGAGTAAACTGATTTGTCTTAAATATCGCGTGTAATATAACATCACAAGTCATTAATATTCTCAGCTATAATATAATTCAATATGAATGTATTTTATATTTTCATTTCTTCGCTCTGGCGTCGAGGCAAGGCGCGACGTTCGACGGAAAGTGGGGAACAGAGTATCTTAATAGGTTCCCCCCTGCCTACCCTGCTGGACGGGATACAGCGTGAAGACGTTTAAATTTTTTGATATTTTGAATTTATGTTTCATACGTGTCAACTTTCCTCTTGAATATCAAAATATATTGTCAAAATTAATGCCCAATATTGCTAGGTAATGCACATAAGTATTTTCCGACACTTAACACGCAATATGCAAATTAACAAAAAGTGGAGAACGGAGTGTCTCAAAACGATATTTTCTTGGCTTACCCCAGATTTCTGAGCCTAATAATTGAAAATTTAACAACTCCCAACATAAAAAGATCTAAAAAGTAAACAAGAATCTGAAAACGAGCTGATCTTCTAACGGCTAAACATATTTTCTAGAATCATGGCTTAGAGCACTCTTGATTAACTTCTCAAATAAAAAAATACTAAATCTAAATCGGTTCATTCGTTTGGTGCTACAGACATATGCACATACTCTGACACGTCAAATTTATAACATCACTCTGTTTTCGTCGGAAATTGAAAAGCGAAGAATTCAGTGTCTAAAGTATCTTACCTGTAGCCTCGCCCGTACTATATCAAGGGGGTTGGTCAGTATAGTGGTAGTGAATCCACCGAGCGTGCCCGCCACGCACTGGATGAACAAATGAGATATCCAGTGAGGACTAATTTTTAGGAGTTCATCTGTAAAAAAAAAGAGATTTAATAAGTTTCTAATTAATTTGGAATGAGTTCTGAGTGCGAAGTGCGCTCACAATTGTCACGTCAGAGATCCTAAAGTGTGAAATATTTTACTTTTTTTTTAATTTTAAAAATATTTTTGTTTATATAAAAAAATAATAATTGATAAATTACACTCAACTCAATTGAAATGAAACATTCAATCAAAGTCATTTATTTTCAATAATTTTGCCTTAAAATGTTGTTGATTTACACTTTTAGGCATAATTAAAAATAATTCCTTTAAAAATTCAAACCATTCATCCGAAATTCACCAAAATCTATCATAAAATCCACATGCCCAAGTTAGAATTCAGTATACACGCGGCCAAAGAGGCATACGTCTTCTATAAAAGACTCCTTAACTAGTAAAATTTAAAAAAATCAAAGTACCTACATAATTCCATAGATACGCAGATAAAGAGATCTTGTGTAGTAGACATCTTCATGTAGTCAACATTTAAAATTATTTATTAAAATCTATCAAAATCCATTAAAATCTCTAAGTCTTACCTTGATATGCAGTGTATAAAGCCCACCACAGAGCAGAATTAGGTACATAAGCAGCTAAAGAGGCCGCGTAGCCTCTGTAATAGCCTAAGAGGCCGTGTAATCTGTAGACTCGCACTGCAACTTCCTTGGCGAGGGCTGCCTTTGACATACGCTTCTCAAGGTCTAAGCCGAGGGGGTTGATTTTCTAGTAAAAATATATTTGATTACTAATATGTTTAGTGATTATATGATGAACCTCATTTATAATTTTAATTAAATATTTTCAAGTACTAATATAATGTCAATAATTAATTAATTTATTAAATAAATTCTAATTTAAACAAATCTCTCATTTATACAAGCTGTTATTTTTTAAAGAAAACTTTATAAGTTAAAATGAACGTTGAAACTTATATAAATAAAATATAACACATAAATAAGCAATATCTCACAGAATTCTTTAATCCAGATCCCTTCATCAATCCCAGCACCATTAGGTGTTGACTCAACACGTCGAACGGCACGATGACCGTCTGCCCCACTATGGACGCACAGCCGCCGCCGATGAATGACTGTAGATATTGTGTTTATATATAAAAATATTGATTAAACAGTGTAAATATTCCCATGCACCACGTAATTTTAGAGACATTGTGCCTTCAGTAGCGGAGATTAACACTGCGTTTTGTAACCTTATCACACAGTCGAATCAAAATAACTTTTCTCTCAAGTCGGCAATGGAACTCACACGCGTCTCGCGTCAACTCCGTCGCGTTTACCGTCGACGGCCTCGGTAGAGTGGTTGTGGGTTCGATTTCTACCTGAGGGGCGTTTAAGCGTTTGTACGTTCCGCTTACAAGCAAAGGTAGTTTGTAACATACCTTCAATATAATTCCAATGAAAGCACTAAATTTTAATTCCATATTAATCACTAAATTACCTTCATTCTTGGATTTATATCGTATTTGCCCAATTCATGTCGAACACCTTCATACGTCGAAATGTAGAATACACCTGAGATTATCTGAAACTGTATACACGAAATAGTTAATTATAATTATTATATTCGTCTTGTTTTTTAAATTTTAACAGGTTAATGCATAAACTTTTTTTTAATGCCTAAAAAATATATGTATTTTTAAAAAAATATCAGCTTCACGTTATATCCCCACTTCCCACTGAATTCTGGAGGCATTGCGTGCTGAGTGGCGGAACTCAACATCAAAATACTTACACTAGAAAGCCAGAATCCCCTGTATAATCCGGACACACCCTCACTTCTGTAGATTTTGGAAATAGCGTCAGATACTCCGTTATACGCTTCTTTCTTCCTTTGAACTTGTATTTGCGTTTTGATTAACGTTAGAGGATAAAGAGCGCAGCGGACTGAAAAGAAAATAATATTTAAATATTAATTAGACTAGAGTGGTTGTGGGTTCCAATTTCCATAATATATTCTTCAGGAAAGAGTGAGAAACGAAGAGATTTAGATTTAATAGTGAATTAAAATTTTATATAACTTAATTTCTAAAAAATACTTGCTATAATGTGTCATTAGATATTTAAATATGGCGATAGCAAATGACGTCACAGAATTACTATCATGATGATTTTAACAACAATTTACGGAATTTAACGCCGCATTTTGTAGTACTAGACTGACAAACTGTAAGTAAGGAATCAAATAAATAAGGGGTTAGAACCCCCAAAGATATAATTATTTAACTAATTATCTTTAAAAAACAACTCTACATACACACCTGTAAAACTGCTCAACGTATACAACGGATAAAACTTGCTTTTATCCATCATACCCCATTCAATGTTAGTTATGAGCTGAGGTGGAGGCGTCTCCACCATTGTGGCCGCCATTTTATCCTCTTTCCTATTGGCCTCTTTTCTGTCGACCTCTTTCTCTTTCCTCGTATTCCATACGTTTAATAGCATCTATTATTTATAATGTCTTTGGCTTACACTAACATTGTATTTTATACATGTGGAATTATTTTAGTGAAACTATTTATATTATATATAAATTAATTAACAATTATTTTTCTCTTTTACTTTATATATTAAATAAATAAATCTATAACACAATTAGACTAGCGATTTGTTTACTGATTATGATACTTTACAATTTATATATTTTTTTATAACTGTATGAATGGTTTCCGGTTCGTCCATTTTTTTTATACTGGCGTCACAATTTTTTATTGCAGCTGAAACAAAATAAAGATAAATGAAACATTTCATACATTAAATGTTTATTATTCTTAACAGTAATACACTACAATCTTACTTAAATATATTATTTATAACATTCTGACTTTGCAGTTGAATAAAAATTGCAAGTGATATCAGCAAAAGCATTTTTCATGCAAAAGGTCACATAAGGATAAATTGCATGTAAAAATATATAAAAAGATCCTTAATAAAAAAAGGTAGGGCCATTATGGTGGAAATGTATTACATAAATTAAATAAAAATGTTAGGATTGTAATTGTAAAAATAAAAATTGTAATACATATTTATATTTTATATTTTTACATTGCTTTGAGGCCAGGTAGGATAGATGTTTATTTACATTTATATTATCATTTTCTTCGCTCTGGTGTCGAGGTAATGCGCGGCGTTGAGTTCCGCCACTCATCACGCAATGCCCCCAGAACTCAGCGGAAAGTGGGTAACAGAGTGTCTTATCACTAGGTTCCCTTTGCCTACCCTGCTGTGTGCGGGATACAGCGTGAAACTGATTTGATTTGATTTGTGCTTTATAGTTTATTATTAATTCAAATGGTAAAAAAGGCAGTGCTCTGTCTCAGTGTATAAAACATGAAAATATACAAATTTCAAAAACTAAGTAACAAACATGAAAATGTATTTATACATATAATAAAATTGTAACTGATTGTTGTCTATGTATGGAAGATATATGAAAAATCTATTATTGAGAGCATTCAGATCTATTATCAATGTTATAGCACCCAAATTTTTTTTTTTGTATTTGCCTGTGCATTTGTGCACACTAGTGTCAGAAACGGCTTAATCAATTTAATTGCAGATTTCACTTTGTACTGTATTTTGGCAATCTTCCCATAACATTTAGTGTTGGTTTTAATAAAACTGGTTCAAAAATTAAAAAGTTATATCAATATAAAGTGTTTTGTATATTTGACAAAATTGTTACAATATAACTGCTTCATTGAATTTTTTGAAATTTTAGTTGTCAATGTATGGATATAACCTTAAAATATAATATTTTAAGGACACAAAAATATTATTTAAAATAGATTAGTATACATATAAATAATTGTGTAGTTCAAGCAGGTGAAGCCATGAGCATGTCACTAGTATATAATAGGTATTAAAATTATACACGAAAATAAAATATATTGCTAATAGAATATACAAAAATATTAATATCCATGTTTAATATACAAATATTTAATACACATATAAATATTTACAGTTAATACCTAATTTGTAGGTTAACATATTTTGGCAGTCCTTAAGTAAAGAGATAAATTAGATAAACTACAATATATATTAGATAAGACTAGGTCTATAAAATTAATTACTTAATTATCAGAATTTTCCTTAAATACATTATGTTTGACTTTTGAATAAAAAGATATCTTTTTGAGTTTAGTTTTGCATTTTAAAACTATTATATTGATAATTATAATGTATTCCAACCTGATATAATAGTAGTTCAATGGCTTCAATGTAATTGAAATTAAATAAATTCTACTATATATTAGTACCTATGCAGTGTCTGGATACTAGGGTCTCTCTGCCTACCCTGCTATATGCAAGATACAGTGTGAAGTGATAATACAAAAAATTACAATAAAGTAATATAAAATAACCTTTAGTTACCTCAATTCTATTAAAAGCATATCCATAACAAAAACGTCTTATGTACAAATAATGTATAAAACATGACATTGAAAAGAAATTAAATTACAACATTGAATATCAATTTTAATGAATCACAATAAGTAATAGAAAACTATCTATATATAATATGATAAAAATGTAACTGATTGCTGCCTAAACATAGAAAATATATGAGAAAATGTGTTATTGGGGGCATTTATCAATGTCATAGAACTCATAACAATGATTTTTTTAAATATTTATGTCTGTTGTGCACGCTAATATACAATATATTATATTATAAACACACTGTATAAATATAATAAAACATGACTTACCGTAAATGATTTTTTTCCAACATCATTTATATCATGGCGACGTTTAGGATATATATTTTGACTGCTGAACCCTTTTTCATGAAGCTTTTATGTAATAATTTAGTCAATTTAGTTAATTACACCACCGATATGTAATCCCTTCGTGGCTGTCAGTCAGCTGATTGGTGATCTTCATCTTATCAATGGTCACAGATTGTTGAATAATTGTGTTAGTTTTTACAGATTATTAATATTTTTTTCAGGATCGTATGATTTTCATAGACAATATTGATTTTTGATTGTTAATTAGATTTATGTTTCGTTATTTTGTAATTATTTCAAAAAACTTTCTTATTCATTTGCTAAAATACCGTGATATATAGTTAGATAAAGTATGTTAAAACCTAAATTTAATTTTATTCTATAAATATTATATTAAATATTGTTGGCTTAATCTTGTCCTTGTTACATTTATCTTAGTAAAATAAATAAGAAATAGTAATTAAATCTTGTTAAAATCGATATTTTTATTAATAAAATCGATTACTCATTTAATATATTTTTATGATACATCTCTAATGAATATTAAATAATAAATATGTTCCTTGACGTAAACATATATATACCTGTCACTTTTTTTAATGAACAAAGTTTCTCGATAACTTTCCTTTAACTTTTTGTCTATATTTCCCTATTTCTCCTAAAAAGTAATAATTATGGTGAGTTTTGAATTATATTACTACAATATTTATAAGGATAAATAATTAAATATATTTTGAGCGCTATTTATGTGTTACAGGCTCGCTATTTCAAGGAACAAGATATTGATGGTAAGTTAATATAAATGATAAGACATTGAAATATTTTTAAAGTAGAAAAATATTTTATTATTTAGTAACTTTAAACACCTTACCATATCGAGATTATTCATATTTGTTTTTTAAATATAAATTGTTATAATTCTTATATGGCAGGAAAGTGAAAACTAAAGTAAAGATGATTTCTAATATTTTATTGTCCTAAATATTTATTGTACTTTTCAAAAATATTAATATGAAAGAATTTGAAGAATTTCTTTAAAGTTTAAATTAAACTATTTATTGTCACTTTTAAAAGTATAGTAAAATAAGAGAATACAAAACTTTTTTTGCTATGTAGCTCTAAATATAATGTTTTATGAAACAAATCAATTATTTTGCCATATTTATAATTATTGAATTATTTTAAAAAAGAAGAAGTGTATAACACACACACATTGTCATATTTTAGAATTCAGGGAATGCTTCTATCTATTTGCGAGATCTGGACAAATAACTTCTCTTGATGAGTTAACTGTAGTTATGAGATCTCTTGGCATGAGTCCCACTATACAGGAACTGACAGGTTTGTTTAAAAAGTTCTTACTTTTATAGATTCTTATTTTTTCATATTCAGCCATCATTTTAAAGATTTATATGATATTAAAAGTCATATTATTACCACATTTTATTACCTTTGATAGAAACTTGAGTTAAAAAGTAAAGTCAAGTCTTATTATAGTCTATATTTGTAATGTGAACCCAACTTGTAGTGGCTTAAATTGGGGTGGAGAGTGGAGAAAAGAATGTTTGATTGCTCTAACTAAAAAAATCTAATGTGTTTATAATTAAGGCTGAAATACTCCTATTTAAATAATAATGTATGGTATTTTCAGGATATTTAAAAGGTAAAGGAGGTAAAATGTCATTTGCTGACTTTCTAGAAGTAATGCATATACACTCCAGAGCCGAAAACTTACCTCATGAGGTAAATATTTTATTACAAATTCAGAATTTATCTATTAAATGTTGTTTTAGGTTCAATTCACAGAAAAGATTTTGAGAGAATTTTTATAAAAAAAATTATAATTGTTTGAGCAATTACATATACTTTGCCTATTTAGAAATATATCTCAATATCAATTTTTATGTTTTTGAAATAAGTATTTTTCTTTCCTAAGTATGGAATAACACTTTAAAAAACAAAATTAAAAAATATACTGTGCCTGTAAAATTATATATAGATTTTAAAATATATAAGCCGGTTGTGGTGAAGGTTGTGGGTTCGATTACCACTCCAGGAAATGAAATATTTATATAAATTTATATTTTTATTTCTTCGCTCTGGAGTCGAAGCAAAACGCGGCGTTGAGTTCCGTTTTTAATTGTGGGGTACTGGGTCGCACTCAGGGAAATGAGTTTGTTAATATTCAGACAAAATGTGGCCTTTAATTACACTGCTCAAGACACAATACGTCAAGAATTCAGCGGTTCGTGGCGGACGGAGTGTTTTAACACTTTCCAGATTCTTTGTGCCTTCCTGTCTTAAAACAAACCTATTTAACTTTCTTTCATCTAATAATAATTTATAAAATCAGCTTCACGCTGTATCCCGCACACAGCAGGCTAGGCAGAGGGAACCTAGTGTTAAGACACTCCGTTCCCCACTTTCCGCCAAGTTCTGGAGGCATTGCGTGTTGAGTGGCGGGACTCAACGCCGCGCTTTGCCTAGACATTAGAGCGAAGAAATGAAAATATAAATGTAAATAAATATTTAATCTCCTCGAGTGGGGATCGAAACCTTGTGGTTTCGATTTTGCAGTCACACCTTGGGCCCCTGCACCATGACTGGCCTCATAATAATTTATATTTTTAACATTTTACTTAACTTATCCCACACTTCACACTGGAAAAAATACTTATTTAGGAAACGTAAATCTAAATATTGTAAAATGTCTAAATAAGTAATAATTTATATATTGTAAAAATTTTGTTTTACTCATATTTTATTATTAAAATTAATGTAATTTTTTTTAAGGTGGTAAATGCATTTAAAGCAGGTGACAATGACAAAAGAGGTGCAATCCCAGCACGGCAACTAAGGAACTTATTGCAGAATTGGGGCGAAGGACTATCTTCTAGAGAGGTAATTAAAAGATTTTATTGACTTTAACCTATGGTTATGTTGCCATTGTCTGGCTACTGACAGGATTGACAAGATGATAACGAGACCGGTCGTGGCGCAGGGGCACAAGCGTGTGACTGTAAACGCGATATGTTGTAGGTTCGATTCCCACTTGAGAAAATGAATTATTATAATTTTAATTAGCGAACCCGCTGAGGTGTGGAGGGCGGACCTACAATTAGCTACGTGGAATGTAAGAGGAAGGATGGAAGAGAAGATGAATGAATTATTAGATATGATGGATGACAGAGATTTGGATGTTGATTATGTGACTGAGATCAAGGGAAAGGGCAAGGATACGACTCATTTACCGGACAACCGGGGCAGGGCTGTCAACCCGAGACTGCTTTGAGTTTGCTTCAAGGAGAGGGTAACTAGTACTCTAGTTACCCCCTCCTTCTTGATAGCGGGTAGCGCATTTATTTAGTTATGCGCCAGTATCCTCAGCTCAGCAGAAAATTTACTTTATTACAGGTCGATAACATATTTCGTGAAGCAAATGTTTCTAACAATGGAACTGTGAGATATGAAGATTTCGTCAAAATAGCTTGCGCTCCGGTACCTGATTATTATTAAAAAATATATTATAATGGAGGACGGAAAGAACACTAACTCTCTTTTTACCTTGCTATATGTGGGAAATAGGCTTCGTATTAAATTAACTTTAAATATATATTATTTTGATTTTTTCTTGTATCCATACCTTTTTGGAAAAACTGTTAATAAATCTATGTTCATAAGTAGTAATGTTATATTTATTTAATAATTTTTTAAGTATTGAAACATTCCTATTTTTCGACATTTTTTGTAATATTTAAATAAAGAATATAATATTGAATAAAAGTATTATTTTAAATATGTTTTTCATTTTCTTCCTTTCAAACTGTGTGTTTCATTTTAATGCGGATTTCACAAATAGACAGCACAAGTGATACGACAGGTGGATTTATATGTTTACAATACTTTAGATCTTAGCAGTCACTTCATCAAAGTGGTCAAATGGAAATAACTCCTTTTTATGTATGTATGGGCGTATACAAGGTGTAACTCGATCGACGGATTGAGTCGTTTGGAAAAAAAAATCCGTCGATCAGATTCTTGTATTTGAAACAAAATTGGCAAATACAGCGCGACTATTGGGTCTGCACTAGTGATTTTTTTCCTCAATATACCTCAGCAATGCCTTTCGTATCTTATATTAGTTAAAAACTATCGGTCTATAAATCATGGGAATATTAATTTTTGCAAAAAAGGGCTGTAACGAAAAAAAAATACTGGTATTTTTTTCCCATAAGTAATTTAAAAAAATATCGCTAGGTATAATCACTAAAAGTTTCTTAAGGATAGCTCAAAGACAACATGTTCAAAAATGTACTTGCAACATGAAACAATAAATAAATGTTATTCTCATTATGAGAATTTATTACCTTTAGACAAACTTTTTCACCAGTCAACTATAGTAAACCAATGTTTGTACAGTACCTACAAATATTTTCATATAGTAAAGCTATCCTAGCACAGCCCGTGAATTTTGTAAAGCACTTGGGCGGTGGTAAACATTAACTTTCACAGGCTGTAAAAAAAATGTTTAAGCTCTATATATATATTTAAAACTAGCGTCTCCTTCGCGACTTAGCCCGCTTGAACTACATAATTATTTGTTTACTAATCGGAATGACTTGTGTTCTCTAATAAATAATCTAATCATTTTAAAGGCTAAATGTATATCCGTACATTTAAAATTTAGATAAAAATAATCATCTAAATCGGTTCATCTAGTCTAAAGTTCTGAAGTAGCAAACAACAGAAATACTGTTGAATTTAGCACCTCCTCATTTTACAGAAGTCGGTTAAAAACAAACACTAAATGTTAAGGGAAATTTTCGTTAATACAATAGTGAAAACTACATTCAATGCATATTTAAATAAGGTTAAGTCGAATATTTATTTAGAAAACGTATAAAAATTTGAACGTAGCGGGACTCGAACCCGCGCCTCCTGGAAACCGACCAGGCGCTCTGACCACTAAGCCATAGGTTCTCGCCAAGCTACGTCGAAATTTTTATACGCTTGTTACAACTTATTTATGTTGTTAGTATCTCTGTAGGGAGATTTTAACAAATTTCCGCTACCCAAAGATAATTACTAAGAATTATCGTTTAGCAAGAGAGAATACTATTTTTAAATATTTTTAAACATTTTTAAAGTGTTATTCCACACTTAGGAAAGAAAAATACTTATTCTCGATTCTCATATTGGCATAAACAAAGGCACAGACAAACAAACAAAAATCTAAAAATATTTGTCTTTAAAATAATTGTTGAAATATATATTTTTTTTCACTTCTTCGCTCTGGTAACGAAGCAAAGCGCGGCGTTGAGTTTAGCCACTCAACGCACAATTGAAAAGTGGAGATCAGAAATGTCTCAACACTAGGTTCCCAGGTAACCTCTGCCTACCCTGCCACGTGAAGATAGAGCGTGAAGCTATAAAATCATTGTTTTGGGGTCTATTACATTGACGAATGCCCCAAATAATAGATTTTCATACATTCTCTACATACCGACGGCAATCAGTTACAATTTTATTATATATTTTACAAGGAAAATAAAATACAAAAAAAAATCATCAAAACTATGTTTATTCTTCAATAACAAACCTGTAATATGATATGGCACTAGTGTCGTGGTCCGATCGCTAATGCTACTTTTACACGTTCAGCTAAAAAAATTGACTGAGAATGACTGACAAAACTGACAATTGATATTATAATGTATTGGAAATTGAACCAGGATCTTTTAAACGTTATATTAATGCTTACACAGTTCGTTTTATAAGGAAACTAGCTTTTACTAGTGGGTTAACTTGTCGTCAAATGAAAATAAGTACTTGTTGCGTATAATGACACATTCAAAGTGCGGGAGATAACTCTGACCGCAGATACAGGGTACAGTAACATAGCCTTCCTCGATGTATGTATTATCCAACACAAAATATTTTTTTGTATTAAATAGTGCTTTTGGCGAGGCAATTTAGCTGTGAACCAATTTGTAGTTACTTAGATAAGCACAATCAAATATACTCGTAAGATTTATAATATTATAGAATAGATTAATTTGGATTTTATAAGTTAAGATGTTTTATAAGATAAGTATTGTATAGAATGATCGCTGTTTCATATCAGTTTTTTGTTTCAAAACACAGACATTTTTTTGTAGTCAGTTCAAAACGTGTAAAAATAACAATATATAATATGTATGTATAAGTACAGTTATTTGATTATAGAAAAGTTATACATTATTATTATTATTATTATTATGTTTCTCTTTTGAAGACCTCGGTTTCGAAGGAACTCGGTCTTTTGAAAGGGTTACGTGGGAACATGTTATTATTAATATTATGAAATTATATAATTAGTAAGTTATTACATTGAGTATAGTTTTATTAAATACAAACATTAATAGTATATTGCATTTTTAAGCCCATTTTATTGTAAAAAAATTCAAATCCATCAATACTTTTTTAGGGTTCAATATATTTATTGTAAATGTATGGAACCCTAAGAGAGTATAGATTAAAAATATATAAAAATTAAAAATATAAAAAAAAATCAATCTTTTTTTTTTCAGTCAAAATTAGCAATTAATAATATTTTATGCTATATCACAATTGAATAAAAATATTAATTTAAAAAAAAACATAAAAAAAATTATACAACACAACAATTGTAGTCTAAGAGACAGTAATCAAAATAAATATGTCAAATATACAAAATATAAACATAAAGAATGCTTGAAGACCAATTATAATTTTTTAACTTAACTGTGCTAAGAGAATTATAATCCGAGAGACGACCGTCTTATTTATTATTTAAAAACAAATACATTCTACAGACGTAAGGCTGTGAGGCTAAGATTAAATATATCGTATATATTTAATCTTAGCCTCACAGTAGGTACGTCCACATTCATTTTGTTCATAAAAACAAAACGCATACATTACAGTAAAATTTCATTAAGATTTTGCTAAATAATAAGAAAAAATCATTAGTTACAGCCATTTGCATAGAAATATTTATCAATATAACATTTTCCACATACACAATTAATTGGCCTCAATATTAAAGTGTCGTAAGAAAATATTTTTCTCTAATCAAATACCTTACTCTACACATTAATAACGTCTTATCAAAAAATTCTACGCACACTACTAGAAGCACGCGGTAAATATAAAAATGCCATATTACATAATAGTACATATACCGTTTCTTGCCGGCTCTTCTCAGCAGAACTGCCTTCCGAATATTTGAATAAAGAATATTTTGAATTTGAATTTAATTATTATCAGTTTAAATAATAAACTCCATTACGGACTCACGTTGCGGGTTGGTTTAAAATGCAACAATTTTATTCATATATTGTCAAATATGTAAATTAAATTACAAGTAATAATTACAATATTTTTTTTCAAGAATAAAAACATATAACCAGGAAGATTGTTCAACCTTTCTTCATAACCAGCCGATTTAGAGACACTGTTTCTTTTTACAATCATTTTTAAAATCCATCTTCGGTAAACTAAGCCTAAATGTACCAGTATAAATAACTTTTGGTACACTGGTATTTGAATAAATGACTACGTAATATGGCATAATATTAGGTACAAAATAGGTGATAATATGACAAATTTACACAATTTTGAATAAACAAAAAAACCTTATTTAACCTTAAATTATAGTTAAGAGACTGAATGAAAATAAGACAAGTATATGACATAAAATTATTTAAATTGTGTAAAGTTTTCATAACGAATCAAACATTACAAACTTTAACTACTAATATCTAATTAAATTAACAAACTACTCTAGTTTATACTATGTATAGAAAACCTTTATTGCTCTTATATATATTTAAAATTGTTAACATTGCTTTTTTGTATATTGGCACCAGTTGTACTAAAATTGGTATATTTGTATTACTTATATATAATATAATAGAGGTAAAACACTAGCGGATTGACTATTTAAGGAAAATTTTCATAAATAAATATATAATATAAATATTTAAAATTGGTAATAGGACACTTGGTTTTATAAAAGATTATCATAGTATTATAATAAAATTTATCTTGAAAAAGCTAATAGAGTGAGATAATAAAATAATTTACACTAAATTTAAAGAAATATTTATAATAACTACAATTTACAGGATTTTACCTAAAATTGGAAGGAATATCTAAGATATATTCATAAGAAGATCGGCGAGTTGTATTCATTATCAAGAAATTTATCTCTTAAGATAGTTAAATATGAAATAAAATAATGTAAAATATGTAATATATATTAATAATATTCATAGAAAATATTAAGTAAAACTAAGTTAAAATTTATATTAAGTCATCTAATAATAAAATCAAAAGCCATACTATTAGGGGAAAGTGGAAAGTCATATAGCTAGTGAAAATGTTAAGATTTGTCTGTAGTATATAATATGTAAGATTTATTTTTATTTTTAAAGCATTCGTTGCCTACAAAGCACTTGTTTACTTACTTTATATAATCGAAGAAATCTCATGAATAAAAAGAAACAAAATTAGTCTAATCTAAAAACTTTCTAGCTTTTAAAATGAAAAATTATATTAAAAAATATGCATTAGTACTACATCTAGCTAATTACGTTTTTTCAATAATTTTGTTTACCATTACTTTTCCAAATATACAATAAAGCGTGCATTTAAAAGGTATTTACACGCTGTGAAAAGTTATGAATATAGGCAACCCTAAGTAATATTAATATTTAAAACGATTTTAGTAAAAACACTTTTTAATAAAAAGCAGGATCACAAATTTAAAAACCTTTATGCTTAAAAAAACTGTTCTAATTGTTCAAAGCTTAGAAAAAGAAACAAAAAATGTCGTATTATTCGAAAGGAATTAGACCCACGACTCTTAAACAATAACAGTTACAAGAGGCGGAGGTTTAAATCGGATCGGATCAGACGAAATCAATCATACAATCATATTTTTTTAATAAACTAAAAAATTACTTTGACATTTTCAAATCATTTTTTTTGTTACATGTAACTCTGACTTTTACAATATCTAAGTACATTTCAGTTCTATTTCCTCCTTATTTGATACTTTTTGTAAGATAACTACTTGACGCTATTCTTTTCAACATTACAGATATTTGGCTTGTATATCAACAGAAATATAGGCAGTAAAAACAGGATCAGAAATTTAAAAACTTATCACTTTCTATTACATATATACAAGCTTTTAGTAAAGATAAATGAAATAAATACTGACATGTGGACAAATTAGAAATAGAGTCAAATCCTTTTTTCAATTAGGGTTAACAACATTCTCATAAAACATATATATATTTTGGCAATTAGTGGATTTTGTCATATTTAATTCCCAATATGTAACACTTGTATATACATAATAGATGTTATAAACAATTATACCATAAGGCCCCTATTTCAAAGTCAATAGCTAGGACAACCACAGCCAATTTTCACAATGGCAACACAATAATCAAACGTGTTTGTTTTTTATAGGGTTGCCAGCTTTTCTCCTTCTAAAATTGCCCATTTGGCGTAAAATTTGTGTATTTTCATCGTCTAGATCACGGTCCATGCAAGATGTGCCAGGTATTGTGCCCCATAATTTTAGCTTGGAAGGCAAATATATTAGTCCTATTAATGTTAATGCTGGAAATAAATGTATTCTCTTATTAATAAACACACTAACTTACCTACTAAATAAATAAAAAAGTACTCACTGTTCAATATGCATGGAAATACAACATAAAAGTTTAGGTCAGTGGAGTGGAAGTAGAAAGCCTCAGTGATATACAATAAGATTGTTAGACATAATGACCAGTAGCCCATTGAGACCACTCTGAAAAAAATATATATAAATTAGATAATTTTTGTTTATTATGTTAGTGATTCGTCAAACTTAGACAGAAGTATAAAAGTGAACCAAGGGATGAGTTTCCACCCAATATGCAATTCTTTTTTTACAAAAGCATCAGCTTATAGTTGATGCATTAAATTGATTAATTGTTTTTTCTTATTAAATGAATATTGAATATTTTTTTATATTTCCCTAGCGGCCCACTCGCGGATTCCTCGCGTACCATTTATAATACTTATATTGTGCTGTATAAATTCTACGTGGCTGTATGATAGGACGTCATCGGCGGCAAGAGCGCTCCCCGCGAAATTCGAGCTCATCTTGCGGCCGTAAACAGAGCGTTGAATTATTTTAATTTTACATTTTCTCGAATACATCCTATAACCATCGAAGATTATATTCATAAAACTTTCTTGTTGATGAAATAACTTTCGCTCGTCAATTTCTATATATATGTGAAATAAAAATCGATGAAATATCACCTTACAATTTTCAATTATTTTTTGTCACAAAATGCCTTATTGTCAATTATTCATATGAGATAGATATATGTTGTAGAATATTTTTGTCATACAACGTACTGAAATATAATTAGCTATATTTGCAGCGCACGCGTTAAATGCAATTTAATGGCGTTCCTAATTTATTGTTATTTCGTTATTTAAGGCTAACTAAGACTTACACTTATAGTACTTGTGAAGAATGCAGCTTTCATACAAAACAAAAAGAAAGTAAATCGGACCAGTAGATCCAGAGATCTTAGCGTTTAAACAAACAAACAAACTCTGCTATAACTAGCGGCCAGCTCGCGACTTCACTCGCTTAAACTTGTGAATTATTTGGTCAATAAGTACACGGAATTACGCTTTGCTTTAATAAATAATGTATGCTTGCAGAAAAAATGTTATTGTGGCATAACTCTTTAAAAGTGTAGGACATCACTTTACTCTATTGTCAATAATTTTCACAGCGATATAATGATTTTTTTAGTTTTTTTTCACACGTTAATCGTCTAATTGTAACATAATTATCCAAATTGGTCCAGTAGTTTTGGAACCTATTCAATTCAAACAAAGAAACAAAGAATGTCATCTCTTGTTCTTTAAAATTTTAGTGTAGATACCGATGCACCTACCCCCACACCTCTACAGAATCCAGCTACGGTACGCGAGGCCACTGACACAGCATTTTTTATTAATACATGATTTTCTTTAGATAGACATTAATAAATTCGTTATATCTTTAGAATGGAATGTCCGATTTTAATAGTTTAAAAAGTAATTTACAGGTATTGAAATTATCTTTAATAAAATTTAATGAGATAAGGATTAATACAGAGGTATGAAGTATGGTTTAATTACTGTCGGCACTGTTATCAACTTTAAAAATGTAAAAAAGTAGTTATATACTAGTAAATGTAAAAAAGTAGTTATATTTAGAAAACGTAGTTATATTGGCATAACTACAGTAGTTGGACTTACTGTACCCCGAACTTTTTTATAGATATAATACTGTAGAACATTGTTTTATTCTATCATCAATTTATTTCCGCAGCGCACGCGATAATAGATTTTTTATAGCTACTTTTTTCACACCTTGGGTTACATTATTGCATTTTTATTAGGGATCCCTATTTTTTTGAAAATGTTATATAGCCTATGTTGCACATTGAAGATGCAACTGATGGATGGTGAAAGAATTTTTGAAATCGGTCTGGTAGATTTTATATGAAAACAATACAAACATACATACAAAAATAAAATCTTTCCTCTTTATAATATTAGTATAGATATAGATCATATATGAACCTATTTCTTTTTGACAAATATTTTTTTACTAAAATTTTTCTTTATTTCTTTTATTTTTACAAAACTTGGTAGGGAAACTCTGTTTACCCAAGACTTTTATTCCATAGAAAATTTTAAATAAAAAATTCATTGAAGAAATATATTACATAATTAATTGAAAAATGCTGTCTCTTGGACTATAATGTCATATTACTGATTTATGTTAAATGTAAAAAAAGTAAATTTCTTCTTTTTACTTCAACTCAATGTTTAACTTTGATTACTCTAGTATTTTCTTATATTTACTATACAATTTTGAAGACATTATATTTGTGGTGGACCTTAATAACATGTTAAGTCAATATTTATATTATTTGTTGAAAATCCACTTATGAATAATATGATTTCTTTTTAGTAAATGATAGATTAATTGCTACAATTATTTTATCCAATAAAAAAATAATTGTTATGTAAGAAGTAGATACCCCCCATGATTAGCGTACGCGGGGCATTCCCCCGCGATCGCCATCACTTCACGAGCGTCCATCAAAGCTCGTAATTCTTATCTCCAGGGGCGAGCTACACTCGCCCCTTCCAGCCCGGTGACGCTGTCAAGACCATTCCAGGTCAACAGCATTTAAGTCCATTCGAGAAAAAAAAAAAAAAAAAAAAAGTAAGAAGTAGAATGTTGGGGCCATTGATAATTGTCTTGTATATGGTTACTATTTCATTCAATAACAAAATGATGGGAGTGTCTGACCACTACATGTGATACAGTGGGAAGCAGAACAGTAACAAAAAAATACTCACGGTCTATAATGTATATATAAAGTGCAATGAATCAAAGCCAAAGCTTTAAGTACAGAGTACATTCCCAGCATACGGGATATTGTAAAATCACCTGAAATAAAAATATATGATATTAACAATATAGTACTCTTTAAAAATTGTAATTGATTATATTTTAAAAATAGTCCATACTATAATATATATAAATGTTATATTATAAAGCATGACATATATGTATTATTGCATATATTTCATGCTTTATAGCATAGTATTGTAACTATTTAAAAATAGCTTACCACTAAGTATTCACAAGTGAGCATAACAAGCCTACTCACCATCTAACTGTTCATTATCCCCATTAGGGCTCAAGAACGATCTCCTCTCGATATAACACCGCCCGGCAGTACCCAAATCCATAAAAGCTACAAAAGCTATCCAGCCTCTGAAGGCATATAAAACTTTATTTTGCACTGCCATAGTGCATTTATTCCGTTAGCCTATGCCCTAACCCACGTTTTGACCTGTCGAACTTGACTTCAAGTACCAATTTATAACTATACAAGAACTATATGTGCCAACATTTAGAGGAGCTCGCAGATACGCTAATATCACACTAATTGAATTAAACTCGTCGTTCTTTTGTAACTAAATGATCGCGCGTACGTTTAAAATGTGATCGCACTGCGGTATTTTACCTGCATTAGACATTTTCATGCAAAATTTATAATTAGATGTAAGCATCGTAAACGATTCGCGCAAGGCAATATAATGTCACTGTCTACTTACTGTCAAAGTGTCAAAATTGATAGTGACGTCTTAGTTGGTGCTACCATTGCCAATAAAAGTTGCTTATAAGTTAAATCAGTCCTTAAATGCCCTTTATCACGTTTCTCACCTATGCATATTGTAAAGATCAAGGCCATGCGATGTTGTTTATATTATATTTATATGACCTCGAAAAAAAGACTGCCTCTAAAATTCATTGAGTTTCCATTATTTTATGTTCTTAAGTTGTCAATTTTTAACGCTTATCATAACTGCAAAAGCCATTAAAATATTCTGTAAAAGATTTTAATTATTTACATTCACTATGTAGCTATAATGTATGTACATATTTATGCTTTTACATAAATATGCTTCATACAATTGATGAAAACAATTAAACAAATTATTATTCTTTTTTTAACCAGTGATGTTGTGGATATGTAGGGGATATGAAGGGAATGTTGTGGTAGTGTTAAGACACGCCTTTTCCTAATTTTTTAGACATTGTGTGTTAAATGGTGGAATTCAACGCTGCGCTTTGTCTTTTACCAGAGTGGACCGCTATACCACTGCGCCACAGCGGCCTCAGGACGTCTATTTGAGTAGATAAGAGATTTTCCCAAAAAAATTAGGAACACCAGACACCGGATATTGTGAATTGGCGAAATCCAACGTAGCGTCTTGTATGACGGTACTACAGACTGAAAATATTAAATAGCTTCACGCTGTATCCCACACTTAGCAGGGTAGGCAGAGGTAACTTGGGAACCTAGTTTAAGACCGTCCCCATTAAGACATTTCCATTCCCTATTTTCCCTCGAATTCCCTATTTTTCCTCGAAAACAGCGGAACCGTGCTTTGCCTCGTTACCAGAACACAGATTTTTTGGCTTTTTATGTGAAATATTAAGGGTTAGTTTCACCGGTTACGAATAAAGTTTCAGATAGTTATCTAATAATTAGTGCAATCTCACAAACAGAGGATAAATATACAAAATAAATGTTTCGTATATTTTTGAGAATAATTTTCTCGTTAATGAACGATAATAGTATGTAACAATTCATACGATTTCTTATATATTTTTTACAAATTTAAATTATAAATAAGTATAGTAGAATTGAATTGCATGTGTCAAATGCGTATCTATTAGATATTGCTATGCGAGACCTATGAAACCAAGAATTATAGCTTGTCTGACAGATAAGTTTGTCCGGGACTTTATCAGCCAGCGGTGAAACTGGCAGTAAATATTTAATATCCTAATCGAAATCGAACCTGTAACATATCGCGTTTACAGTCCCACACTTGTGGCCCATGCGCCATGACTAAAAATTAATTTAAAAGAGTGATGACTTTTCAAGATTCGTAACTCGGCATATATTGATCTCTCACAAAAATTTTCTCAAAGATTGAGCTCCTTTTTATTTTTAAAAATAACAATGTTATTTTAAAAGAAATATATGAAAACTAAAATGAGAAAATTATTTCTTCACTAATTATTAAATATAATAAATTTAAAACAAAATTACATTATTCCTTTTTATATTAAAAATACGTTTTACTTTGATAATTTTTGGTACCGTACATATTGGACATTTTTATTTCTTTTTTTATAGAGTTTTCAGATTGATCCTATCAAAATCCAACCAAAAATCTCATTGTTTTTTCAGATTGATCCAAATAAAACAAAAAAATAATCTATGAACTCATTTAAGTTAAGTGCAGTAATTAATAATGTATCTAATATAATGATATAATGTTAGTAATGGAAAATGGAGTGTCTTAACACTAAGTTTCCTCTGCCTACTCTGCTATGTGTGGGATACAGCGTGAAGCTGTTTTATTAATTTTTTCATTTGAGTAAGATTATAAATTATGTTATGTGTGTGTATATAAATTGTGCGTTGCAAAGTTGAAAGAAATATAATAAGCATAATTTATCATAATTAATTTATCGTAATTTTAGATAATTTGTCTCATTTTTCAACATTCTAAAAATATACAACAAATAAAAAATGTTGCCTTAACAAATAAAACAATATAATTCACCGCGACTGGTCACAAATACCTAAAAATACCGTCGCCATATTGGTATTGTCAAAAAGTACCAAATCTATCGGTGCGAAGGAAAAAATGATTTTTCTCTTTAACACAAAGCATATTCAAACAGTTTGTACATTCTAATTGATAGCTGTGACTTTAGATGTTTCGATTAAAACATTTGGTGTACAGAACGGTGTTTGTATAATGTTCTCGATGGGGAAATGCTCGGATCGGAGTAGATCTGGTGCGGAGACTGAGGCCGGTTTGGTTAAGGGATCTCTACCTTCAGATGAAGTAGCTTCTGCTGTAGCTGCTGTGTCTGATGAGATAGGGGATATCTTAAAAGATGAATTGGGTGACGCAGATCGAGCGGATCGTATAGGGGCTGAGCTGGCGGACCTTAGCGCAGAGCTAGGGCTCCTCGCCGGGCTGGCAGATGAACGGCAACAAGATTTTCCATCACTCTTCGAAATCGCTGTAAGTTATCATTAGAAGCTATTAGGCCCAGTGTCGTTGACCTCTGCTGTTTTGACATACTCACAAATGAAGTATGACAGAGCATCAAAGTGAAATTTTTTATTTACTTATTTAAAAATCTAGGCATATCTATATTCTAATCGTGTTTTAATTTGATGGCAGCCTAATATAACACTAGTAGTTGTTTGTGAAAGTTTAACACTTATATTAGCTTGAATTACTATTTATTAATAAGTACATTTAAATTTAAATTATTAAAAGGAAAACATAACTAACACAAAATCATTATATTTTTTATTGTACTATATGCTTATATTTAATATTTTAGTTACAAGTCTCATTTAATACAATTCATTCAAGATTCTGATAGTTTTTCCTATTTGAAAATTAATATAAGTATCTAATTTTTACTATTTGTATGTAAAAAGTTATCTATAAACAAGATTTACTATATTTTTTTTATTACTAAATATAGTATTATTATGTAAAGAAATAATTTATTATTAGTAAGTTAACACACAATTGTTACAAGCAATACTCATTCAGATTAAAAATAAAATACACCAAACCACCAAATTTATACTAAAGTACACAAATGAAAATATTTTTTTATTGTAAAATTATTTAATTAATGTTATATGAATGCATCACTAAAATAAGTAAAGATTTTTATTACAATATTTAAAAAAAATTATACATAAACCTTCCATCACTGAGTGACAGACACAACATACAGACAAATTAACTGTATTTAAAAAGTTCACATTTGGTATGTACTAAGATTAAGAAGTGCAAACAAGATCTTACATTTTAAAGTCCACATGGTATATTAGTAGTAATAAAAATACATTTTAAGGATAATAATAAAATAAATATATTGTAATACAGGTATTTTAAATATATTAACTCTTTCTGCCGAACAACTTGTAAATATAATTGTTGGCGTAAATCCATGACAACTATTTCAATATTTACACTATAATTAAATGTTAAACAACTTTCAAAAGTTAAACTATTAATAATTTCTTATATTCATATAGAATCTTGATACAGTGGATCAGTTGTTGTGTTTATATATGATGGCTTTGGGTTTGTTTTCTACTTAGGGTAATTATTTTGTTTGAATTAAAAAAAATGCCTTTTTATATTATGCCACTATATATTATATTATTAGAAACTATATAATGTATTATTAAAAACATAAAACCTGATTGTGTGATGCATGCAATTAAAAAAAATACAAGTCCAATAGTTCATTAGAAATAGCAGGAGGAATAAGTTTTTGAGCTACATCAAATTTTTCTGACTGTTAATTTTAATCAACTTTTGGAATATTTTTTTTCTTTTTAGTTTTATGTAGACACATTTTATGTTTTTATGTTTCTTATATTTTTTTTCTCATTCTTTTGTTAAGATTTTTTAGTTTCTTTGTTAGGAATAGAAGACAAACAATTTTGTAACCATAATATTTCAGTTGATATTGTGAGGATTTGAAAACAGTCCACAACAGTAGGCTATCACTGATACTATCCTGCATTAGAAATGCAGGCTGACAAACAAATAACAGCACACATACATACATAAACTCATATTCACATTACATTTCTTTCCATTGCCCAGTCTATTAAAAAACAATAAATATATATTTTGGGGTTTGGACTTGGATAGTTTTTCTTATTTTGGTATGCAGAGAACCTATTGTAAAGCACTCCTTTTTAAGATTTCTGCCTGAAAATGAAATACTGTATTCTAAATTGAAGCGCATATAGCTTCACCTTAAAGGCTGGCAATGCTCTTGTAGCTCCTCTATGTGCGTGGTCTACGGTCTATTTCCATAAAAAAATACCAGAAGTGAGAAATAAAGGCAATTCATTCTGTTGATCATTTGAGGTTTAAACTAAGGTTGTAATTGTTTGCATAGTTCATTTATCTATATATATAAAAGGACTTGTACTGACTGACTGAGGTAAGACGCACGCAGAGCCGTAACCGCTGATGGTAGAAACATGAAATTTGGGCAGATGTTTATTTTCATATTCTGGACATCCACTAAGAAGGGAATTTGAAAAATTTTAACCCTAAAGGGATGAAATAGGGGTTGAAAGTTTGTATGGAAAAAAATTTTAGGCTGTACCAATTTTTATAAAATTAGAAATTCAGACTCTTAAAAATATTTCATTGACACGTGTTTCATGATTTTTAAGAATTCACCCCCTAAGGGTTCAAATAAGGGGTTGAAAGTTTATATGGAAAAATCTTTAAATTGCCACCGATTTTTATAAAAATTTAAATTCAGACTGTTAAAAATATTTTAATGAACACATGTTTCGTGGTTTTTTAAGAATTCACTCCTAATAAGCGGGCGAAGCCGCGCGCTCCCTCTAGTTTTATATATATATTTTATTTGAGGCCAGTCGTGGCGCAGCGGCACGAGGTGTGACTGTAAAACCGACTGGTTGTGGGTTCGATCCCCACTCGAGGAGATTAAATATTTACTTAAAGTTATATTTCCATTTCTTCGCTCTGGTGTCAAGGCTAAGCGCGGCGTTGAGTTCTGCCACTCAACACGCAATGCTTCCAGAATTGAGCAGAAAGTGGGGAACGGAGTGTCTTAACTCTAGGTTCCCTCGGCCTACCCTGCTGTGTGCGGGATACAGCGTGAAGCTGATTAATTATTAATAAATATACTTGAAAATTGAAATTTAAATAATGATTCATTTGAATGGTATTTTTGTTAAATAAAAGGGATTAAAGAAAAGTAATTTTTTTTTAACCCAATAGTTTGTCTGTCAGTCACTCAGTTATGGAAGAGTTTATATAATATTTATGTATGTAGTTTTATTTTTAGCTTCTCAGTGTATCAAGTGAACAGCAGGGTAATTAGTGGCAGCCTACTGTTAAGATAATTATTTCATGCTTTTTGCCCACCTATCTAGACATTGTATGTTGAGTGGTGGTACTCAACACCGCGCTATATCTTTTTACGAGGAATTGAATCCACAACACTCATGTTTAGTTATTCACTTTGCCGCTGCCTCGACGGCCTCAAGTACTATGGTATTATATTAATAACCCTTTTTTTGTCGATTCATCAGATTTCAGGCCACCGTGGTTCAGCCAGTGGATCCTCATCATCATCTTGGTCCGGTGGAAGAGGAGGACGTTCTAAGCCACCCTCTCGACCGCCGCGAGCTCAGCGGAAACGACCTATAGCTAAGGGGAAAGAGGTTAGTGGTGACCAGTCACTCCAAAAAGACTAGTGAAAATAGTGATTAAGTCCTGTTTACATTTTTGTGTGAATTTTGGAGATATTGTTTGTCGGATAGCGGAACTTAATCCGTCTTATTGGAGAGGAGAAAGGATATATAATATACATATATTCTAATTGGGGCCAGTTGTGGGGCAGCGGCACAAGTGTTCGACTATAAGCGCGACTGGTTGTGTGTTCGATTCCCACATGAGGAAATTAAATATTAAATATTTTTACTTCCCTGCTCCAGTAAACAAACGAGACAAAGCATGGCGTTCGGTTTCGCCAGTCAACACACATCAAACTTCATAGTGGATCATCGAGTCCAGAATTCGTCGGAAAATGGGGAACGGAGGTGTCATTGGGCGTTAGGTTCCAAGGCTTCCTAGCCCGTAAGATAGGTAGAGGGCTACCTACCTTGCTATGTGCGGTATAGAGTATGAAGATAATAAATGTATATACAATAACCCCAAATGATAAGTTTATAATCTTTTTTTATATTTTTTTTCCCTTTTTACTTTTTTTATACACTTTAATGTTATTTAAAGTTCTTTTCGCTATTTTGAATTCAACTTTAACTGATCTTTTTGTGCCTTTGCAAATTTTTTCAGGTTTACTTATCCAGGGCTGAGTATGGTTCACCCACTTCTTCTCCATTCCTTTATCCATGTTTATCGCTGCATTTTAATATTACTATTTACCCTTTTTGTCCTAATCACAGATATCGCGTCGCCGCAGCGCCGTCACACGTCGCGCGTCCACCCTGCGCGGCCGCACCTGCGAAGTGTTATCAGACGCGTCCGATGTGGGTGCCGATTCGGATTCGGACGACCAGTGGACAGAGTTGGACGATCATTGTGAGTTACTACTCCACTCGTGTTTAATAAAGCACCGGGGCCAGTCCTGGCGCAGTGGCACGAAGTGTGACTGTAAAATCGGATGGTTGTGGGTTCGATCCGCAAACGAGGAAATGAAATATTTATTTACATTTGTAAAATATAAATGTAAATTTCTTTGTTCTGGTGTCGAGGCAAAGCGCGGCGTTGATTTCCGCTAATCAACACGCAATACCTCCAGAACTCGGCGAAAAGGGGGGAGTGTCTTAACACTAAATCCCTCTGCCTACACTGCTGTGGGCGGAATACAGCGTGAAGCTGATTATTGATTAGTGCAGGGGACTTAATAACGCACCTTACAATGACAGTTGTTATTTTGATATAGAATAAATTATATTATTGTGTTTACTTTCCAGCAATACGTGGGGAATGGAGTGTTTTAAAAAGTCGATTCCCTCTTTTTACTCTATTATATGAAGGACACAGCTTAGAACTAAATATATATATATATATATATTTTGCCGTGTTATTTCCACTAGCTAAACTTAAGTAAATATTTTTTCTATAATTTTTTTTTACCCAGCTGGCAGTACTGACAGTTCGTCAAGCAAAGATGTCAGTGGTTTGGACATGGAGTGTCCCACCTATCATCATAAGGGCTCGGTAAGTAAAAAACGCGGTTTACATATTATTATTGTGATATTATAGTCGAATTATACAATTTTTTATTTGCGTGGAATTAACGCAATACGGAAAACTATATAATCTTGAAAATTATACAAACTATGAACTTGAAATTTAGTAATAAAATTATGGAAAGTAGGGATAAAAATATGAATTTTAAGAAATTAATGATATAAGTTTGTATAATACTTTTTCTGCTTCGAAAAGATTGTTCAAAACACAATAATAAGTACTTAATGTATATATTTTTTATTCTCGGTTTTAGTAAATGTATAACCTAAAAAAAACCTAATAGATGTAGAATATTTTTTACATTTTTAAAGTGTTATTCCACACTTAGGAGAGAAAAATATTTTTAAGAAAGGTCGCGCGGATTTCAATCCCACTATGTTCAAACTATTATACGTTTTCTAAAAAGATGTAGAATATTCTGGGTGCATGATAGTTTAAGTTCATAATAATTAAATACACATTAAATGTAATTAATAATTTTAATTAAAAACCCCCGACGCAAAAATGGTTATTAAAACGGGTTCATCCGTTTTGCAGCTATGATGCCACAGATAGACATGTCAAACTTATAACAGACGGGCTGTTTTCGTCGGTGATTAAAAAATAGATACAATAGAGGCCGTCGTGTTGCTGTGACACTAGCGTGTGACCGTAAACGCGACGGTTGAGTGTTTGATTCCCATTCGGGGGAATACTTTTTTATTATTTTCATTTTCTCGCTCTGGCAACAAAGTGTCTTAACATTAGGTTATTATTTAGGTTATTAGGTAAAAAAAAAGTTTTAGCTTTACGCTGTATACCACATATAGAGGGATATGTGGTATACAGCGTAAAGCTAAAACTTTTTTTTTTTCATAGCAAGTGGAGCCGCCAGCCATGGGGCAGTATCTGCTACCTCTGCTCAGTACTCCGGCCACTGACTCTGAACACTTTCTGATACGCCACGAGGACATATTACAGGTGATTTATCACTGCTTTGTTTTTTGTGTCACTACTTTGTCAAATGTGTTAAAAATAGATCATTTTTGGTGGAAATTCTGGAGGCATTGCGTGTTGAGAGGCGGAACTCAACTATAATAAAACTATTAAATATTTCATTTCCTCAAATAGGAATCGGACGCACATCCTGTCGCGATTACTTCAAAACGACTTTTAATATTATAAAATATTTTATACCTATTTTGGATTATAATTTTTGCGCAATAAAGCGTTTTTGATTTATTGCTTGATATCCAATTAGAGTAGATTTGATTCCCGATTCATACAAATAATCTTTTATTAATATCCACTTATCTTATAATATTTTGTATATTTCTTTTCACAGTTGTTAGCCTCAGCGGAGGACAGTGTGAGAGATGAAATGCCCATAGATGATGCAACTTTAGACTCTGCACCTGATGTGTAAGTATTTGTATTGGAAATTATTATATACGGGTGTTTAAATATAGAAATAATACAATGTGTCTGACCCCTTTATATCATTATTATTAATAGTGTTTTATTTTTTTATTTTATTTTTAATATATACTCCTCTAAACCTTAAAAAAAATGGCGCAGGGATACAAGCGCGACAGATATTTAAACGCAACAGTTTGTGGGTTCGATTCCCTCTCGAGGAAATATTTAAAAATGTTATTTCCTTGCTACTATTTATTTGCTACTGCTGGTAACGAGAATAAGCGCGGCGTTGAGTTCCTGTACTCAATACGCAACGCTTCCAGAAGATGGTGGAAAGTGTGGAAGTGTCTTAATGAGAACAGAGTGTCTTAACACTAGGTTTCCAGTTTAGCCGTGCATATCCTGCCATTTGCGGGATACAGCGTGAAGCTAAAATACATATTTATCATTTTTTTCAGATTAACCAACGACATATTTGAATTTGAAGAGCCAGTAGTGACGCCGGAAGACGAAGCAGCGCTACTACACTATGTATGCGGTTAGTGACAAATTTCTCTATTTTTTCTTAGTTATGTAATTCTATATACAGTGTGTTATATGAGTCGTAATAAAAAGTAACGACACTGATAGCACGAAATTTTATAATCTATAACTATTTAATACTGGGCTATTATATACTATAAAATATAAACTATTTGAGGTCGGTCGTGGCACGAGGCACGCGGCACGAGGTGTGACTGCGAAACCGACTGGTTGTGGGTTCGATCCCCACTCGAGGAGATGAAATATTTACTTAAATTTATATTTCCATTTCTTCGCTCTGGTGTTGAGGTTAAGCGCGGCGTTGAGTTCTGCCACTCTACACGCAATGCCTCCAGAATCCGGCAGAAAGTGGGAAACGGAGTGTCTTAACACTAGGTTCCCTCTGCCTACCCTGCCGTGTGCGGGATACAGTGTGAAGCTATAAAAAAAAATAATAATACTGGGAAAGTGGCAAATATGTATCAAAATAAATACATTACGTTTGTATTACCACGGAAATTATTTGAGATATTCAAGGAAACAAGTATTATATTTTTTAAACAAGTATTATATTATATTTTTTAAAAGATGTGAGAATTATATGTAGGAAAATAAGCATGAGAGACAGTCGTGGCACAAGCTTATGACTGTAAACACGATGATTGTAGATTTGATTCCCACTCTGGGTATTTATAATTTATTTTTTTCATTTTCCTCTCTGATAAGAAAGCAAACCGCGGCGTAGATTTCCGCCAGTTAAAACGCAATGTCTCGATAATTCGGCGGTGCGTGGGAAGCCGAGTGTCTTAATACTGGGTTCTGCCTACACTGCTAATTACGGGATACAGCCTGGAGTTGAAAATAAAAATCTTTTCATCTTTATCAAACTGTTAACAAGGCAAAGCGCGGTGCTAACTTCCGCCACTAAGACGCAATATCTCAAATTCTGGTGCAAAATGGAAAATGAATTATCTTAACACTAGGCGTCCATACATACATTAATATACAAGAAAACTGTTATGCGTTAAGCTGTTTTTTTTTAATATTCCTTTGACTTTGATTTGAAATCTATAATCACGTTCTCAACTGAACTCACTTCGAAACCAACAAATTTTGTTTTTCAAGTAACACAGTAAATTCCAAAATATTTTCTTGTTTCATTTAACAAAATAATTTTCTTTTTCCTACAGACACTGATCCGTCAGAGTTGCAAGGAGATGACGGGGCGTCGTCGTCGGATAGCGGGTTCAAACCCGTGGCGGAGTGGTTGCTCGGTGTCTACCACTCGTGGTGTGAGATCAGTGCGCTTATGTACACGCTGATTGGGGCTAATATGTGAGGAAATTATATTTTTAAAGTACGGTCGACAAGTTAGCTGTGGATGGTTGCGCAGATTTGATTTTTAGGATTTTTCTTCTCTAGTGAGAGCGAACAATGCGCAAAATTTAGACAGCCTACCTTCAAGGTGGTCACGACTGATGAGATTGTCTTTTTTTATAAAGTGCTTGCTCAAATTTTTTATGTGTATAGTTTTATACAAAACTTCTTTTTTTGATTTCTTTATAACATTTTTTTTTCTTTTATTTGACTTATTTATGTCTTGCAATCAGTCTTAAGCCCGTATCATAAATCACAGCACAGATTGCTACTTAAATCCCATTTCATAAATTATATATCTATAAATGAAAATGGCATCTGCAGATTGATCTCATACTTGAGAGAGATTTATAAATACGGGCCTTAGAACTATAAACAGATGTGGTGTCGTTCTTTTATAATGATTAATTAAATTTTAATTCCATTTTTCTTCACAGGAGCTACGAAATGGTGAAATCTGAATGGTCGTATCGAGCTCGTTTCGGATGCCATTGTCGCCTGTGCCTCTCCTTGGCGGACAGCGCGGGGCCTTTGAAACTGTTTCTGAAGAGACTCTTGGCTAGTTTGGCTCAGGGTGAGTTAGTTTTGTATTATTTTTTATCTTTAAGAAGATGTCGTAAACGCGACGGCTGTGTGTTCGATTCCCACTCAGAGGAATATTATACTTAGTTTCTTCAGTAGTTTTGGTAAGACAAAGTGCGGTGTTGAGTTCCGTCAGTTGACACACTGGGTTCCTTCTACCAACCCTATGTGTATAAGCTCAAAAAAGAAGAAAAAATATTAAGATTAGGTTAATTTGGCAATTGTTAGTTAGTTAGGGATTTTTTTGACCTCTACAGTGAGATTTAAATTAATTATTTAATAACAGTAATAGGTTTTTGATGTTCATAGTTGTTTAATTATAAGTTTTTGAAATAGCTATACACATCCTATTTATTAATTTGTTGGAACAGAGTTCAAATTAGTTACCATCATGTAATAAATTGGGATTTATTTAGAAATAATGTATGAAATAGAAGTTGTACTTACACATAGTTCTTTTTTTAATTATAAGAACAAAGAGAAGACCTGCTTTTGCTGAATTTAAAACTTAGTAAGTTGCTTTATTATAAGATTTGAAATCTTATAGATTTTAGATTTTGATTTCCTTTTTCCTCTATTCGCAGATGGCAATACAACATCGCTCGGCGCCAACATGGTGCGTGCTCTGCATCTGTCGCCGGGAGTCGAATTGACACCCACCGACTGGGACATAAATAGATTGCAACGGTTGAAAGTTGGAGAGGATGGTATGTTTATATGAACTACTATGTTTTATTACAGTACAATTATCGACAAATTGTGGCCGCGTTCAATTTAGGCTTTATACTGTTACTTAGCTTGGATTTTATTAAGTGGTATTTGAGTGAGGCAACAGTATGGCTTTAAAATGAAAGTAATTTAATGATTGTTCCCTCTAATGGGAATCGAACTCATTACGGCGGTGGTAGAAAGTAGTTAGGTATAGAAATAATTATATTTTACTTGTTATATAAATGTGTCATTGAGTTAAGTTCAGCTTCAGCTTCATGCTGTATACTAATTGGGGGATATAGTGTGAAGCTGAATAATATTCTTTATCAGTACATCGCGTATCATAGAAGAGGTTTATGAAAAAAAAAAGAAATTGTTTTACTTTACTTGTAAATTGTTATACTTTTTTTATTCACAATATGATAAGTAACGTAAGAGAATAAAAGTCGCCTAAAGATATATTTCTTATTGGATTTAACCCACAATCATTAAATGACTTTAGTTAACATAATTTATGATTAATATTACTTTTCTTTTTATTCCTTCAGGTGCTGCCATCATTCACGAACATCTAAGTAATTTAGCGCAACAGAACGAAATATCTGAACACATAGTTAATTCTATTTGTTTGTGTAAAGTGTACGAGAGGCCTTTTGAGAAACAGTGAGTTTTATTTATTTTTTCTATAATCTTCTTCTTCTCCTTCGTGTCAATGCTTGGAAAATTCAGATCATATTTTGCCAGTATTTAGCCACGTTGACTGCGGTATCTGTTGCCATAGTCAAGTCGTCATATGAACAGGTGAAGGGACATTTGGGGCAGGAGAGTACGTGCGCCATCGTTTGTGGGTTGGCACCACAGTCGCAGGTTGATTCATACTTCAGTGCGTACCCCCATTTCACAAGATGTTCTTTGCATCGGCTGACCTGGCTCCGTAAACGATTAAGCAACTAATAATAATTATATATTACTTTTTAAAATAAGATTTCTTCACATTCAAGTGTTTTATTAAATTATCAAGTGACTGTTTAACTAAAGGATATGGGTTCAATTCTCAATAATTATATCAATATATGCCTGTTTCTGTTATGTTATTAAATAATAAGATATATTTCAATCTTTACACTGTATCCCTCATATAGCAGGGACAGAGGGAATCTAGTGTCAAGATATTCCGTTCTCCACGCATAGCACAATTTTCGATACGTGCAGTGTTGAGTGGTGGCCGCGCTCTGTCTACTAGAGCAGAAACATTTAATACCTTAAAATTTTATCATTTCCCTAAATCGAAATCGAACCCGCAACCGCTATGACGTTGGTGACAAATATTTATATATTTAGTTCCAGTATGTATCTGTTTTTAACATATTAAATAGTTATGTATTACGAAATATTTTTTATTATTTAAGAGGGTAGTTAGATAATATTTTAAGCTTTTTTTTGTTTTATTAGGTATGCAATGGAGAGACTTTGTAAGCTTCTCGAAAACTTTAAGACTGCTTCTTCTATTACTTTTAAGGTTGGTGATTTTTTTATTTATTTCATAATATACAGGGTGGATGTGTCAGCACCACATTAAATGAAACCACAGTTTTAACTACTCTATAAAAGCCTAATATAATTCAGAAAAAAATAAATTCCCAAAAATGAAAAAGTTTTTTTTTTCAAACAAAATAAATAATAAAATTGTCATTTTAAAACAAAACGCCATTTTATAAGGATGACGCACGCACACATAAACCTATCAAAGGAACACCGCCGCACACGCCTCATTTCGAAATCGAGTCGTATGTATTCGCGATAAAGTTCAAAGTTGTTTGACCTTTAATAGTATTTTTGTAGTAGTAAATGTTTATGTTATTGGGATCTATACGTAATCGCGTCACACGAAATACAGGTATGGATAAAAATTGTAAAATGAAAAAAAAATCCTACGTCCAAACTGTTGGCATCTTTATAATTAGGCATCTTAATTAATTTCTTTAGGTATAGGTTTGAAATATTTTACCCTAAATGCTGTTTCCGTAAATGGAGCGCTGCCTCTTCCACCCTGTATAGTGACCAGTCACTTGTTTAATATCTCAATCTCTTTTATCTGATTAATTCCATATTTTGAGCTATTGAATTTGTTTGTTTAATTGATTATTTTAATAATTTAGAACAAAATATTAAAAAAAACATTTATAATTCATTCATAAATATTATTAATTACTTACAACTTTTAAAAGTTGACATTAAAAATATAGATGTTATATTAGTCAGAAATCGAAATTAGACTTTTTATAAATTAATATACCGTCCCCCACACAGGTGGAGGTAGTACCAGGTTCAACTCCCAGCACACCACAGGATACAACACAAGACAGCGGTATATGGAGTGAGGCGGCTAAAGCCTTCCTAGCTAAGAGACTGGCGCCGCATCAGAAGAGATCCACCAGTGAACGATTAGCGCACATGGCTAAAAAGACCGCACCGCCTGATTGTAAGTAGAGTTTTCTATAAGAGAGAGATGAATGGGAAAGGGAGAGAGATAGAGATGGATGTGATTGAGAGCGATAGAGAGATAGGGAGTGGTAATATAAAGAGAGTATGAGTGAAAAAGAGAGAGGGAGGGACAATGGATCTTTTCCTAGCGAAGAGACTGGCGCCACATCAGAAGATATCGACCAGCGAGCGAAGACCAAGAGTATTATCTAAAAAAAAGTCTAAATAAATAAATGAATATAATTTGTATGTCCTAATGTAAGTTCTACTAAGCAGTACATGGGGAACACAGGCTTAAAACTAAGTCCCTACTGCCCACTATGCCATGTGCGGGATACAGCGTGAAGTTGAAAAACGTTTTAAACCTTATTTCTTTCTTTCGCCCAAAAAAATATAATAAGAGTTACGTATGAGTTTTTTTTTATTTCGCAGTAACCGCGTGGTCGGGCTACAAGCACCGCTGCGACTGTTTAACACCTAGGACGTTGTGCGCTCAGCAGAGGAAACAATTGCTCAGGTCTGTATTACAGTGGTAGTGGGTTCAATTTTGTTAATTTGGTGGTCTAAGAGTAGTATTTATGTGTTAAAGTGAGCTAATTATAAGATTAACTTTTTTGCGATATGATTGCGGTGTGCTGTACAAATAATTTTGCAAAATTGTACAAATTTTGTGCTTTTGAATCACGAGAAAATTTATTATTAAGCTGAGCTAAAAACTCATTTAAATATCCCCAGAATTAGATTTGAACTAGTAACTATCAATGATAACAATAATTAACTTAAATTCTTATTCGTAGTACTTATAGAATATTGATTTTTTTCTGCATAACAGAAAATTTCTTCCATATTCCCCATTAGAATTTGTAAATTATGAAAAAGAATTTCCAATAATAAACATTAATTGAAAATCATATTTTTTTTCAGAATTTCTTTCTTCGGCATGATGCAAGCA
>JAJHJA010000578.1:0-76542 GCA_021202915.1 Heliconius himera
TTTAGGAAACTTTCGTTTCCGACAAAATTTTGCAAGTCCGCACAGACCTTATTTATAGGTTAGGTTAGGTTAGGTAATTTTTTTAATTTTTCAAAATATACGCAACGGATTCGCGCAAATGAGGTGTTGATAGAACGATCTCACGAAGGCCTTCAATTGTATATAGATTACGTCCGGGTGAGAGTGGAGGTTCGGGCGAAATGGCCGAAAAACCCCAAAAAATTGTCAAATTTGGTATATTTCGCACAATAAATGCACGATTTTTTTTTGTCAAAATAGAGAAATATATATGCACAAATGTAGAGCCAGCACGACCCTACGGAACAAAACAAAAATAAACAAAATCTATCCGCTAGAACTTAATTAAAAAATACTTAGAAATAATTGTTATATGAAATTTTAGTATGAAATTTTTACAAGTGATTTTTTTTAGAAAATATATAAATTATGTATAAAATGATGATTACAAACTAATCAAGAAACAATTTAAGACACGTATGCCAAATATCAATGAAATAACTTGAGTTTTAGTGGTTTAGGAAACTTTCGTTTCCGACAAAATTTTGCAAGTCCGCACAGACCTTATTTATAGGTTAGGTTAGGTTAGGTAATTTTTTTTAATTTTTCAAAATATACGCAACGGATTCGCGCAAATGAGGTGTTGATAGAACGATCTCACGAAGGCCTTCAATTGTATATAGATTACGTCCGGGTGAGAGTTCCGCGAAGTTTTTAATTCGCGGGGTAATCAATTTAATCCGCGGTTAATTAATCAAAACCGCGACCCGCGAAAAAATCCGCGGTAAATTTTGATAAGCCGATCAATTTAATGAGCCAGAACGCACCAATCCCTACTACTTTCAAATCAGCGCTGATTGTACTAAATATTTAACCCTGAGTCAGAGATGATTACAACAAAATAACTAGGTGATAACCAACCGATACAAATATGAAACGGCTCTATGATGAGTAGGTATTATACGAAAACAATTTTACTGCGAACTAGGTTAGGTTAGGTTAGTATTGTTATGCTAAAAAAATAAAACGAAATCCGTGGTTAATTAATTAATTAATCAAAATGGTGCGCCAGCAACACAAATATGAAACGGTTCCATGATGAGTAGGTTAGGTTAGGTTAGGTATTCTTATGTTAAGAAATAAAAAACACTGCCTGTAATACACTGCTATTTTATAATTTTTTACTACTCTATGAAAATACACAAAATATTCCCTCAGAAATATCTGTCGAGCTTTTTTTGCAGTTTTTAATTCGGCAGGTTTTTAATTTTGCAGGTTTTAATTTAATTAATTTTGATAAGGCGATCATCATTTGATACATTTGTATTTACCAACGAATTAAAAAATTGATTTTGTGTTGGCAATGATGATATTTTCAAACTTTCGAACGAAGTCATTATTTCATATGGATATACACCCTTCCTAATTAATCTTTTAAAGTCTTCATCTCGCGGGTAATTTTTTTTGAGCTCAACAAATAGATGTGTTTTTATATTATGTGCTAATCTACCAAGACTGCTTGACATAAATTTAAATGAGTCTAAAAATCTTAACGAGATATTATTATTCTTAATTTTTAAATATTTTGAAAAAGAAATATATTATTCTTTATTTTGAGGGATTATATCAATTTTATCCTCGGTTCTATGATGAGTAGGTTAGGTTAGGTATTCTTATGTAAGAAATAAAAAACACTGCCTGTAATACACTGCTATTTTATAAATATTTGATAAGGCAATCAATTTAATGAGCCAGAACGCACCAATCCCTACTACTCTATGAAAAGACACTAAATGATGGCGGGTACTAACCGCGAAAAAATCCGTGGATCCGGGGTAATCAATGTAATCCGCGGTCAATTAATTAATCAAAACCGCGACCCGCGAGAAAATCCGCGGAAAATTTTGATTGATAAGGCGATCAATTTAATGAGCCAGAACGCACCAATCCCTACTACTTCTGTATACTCCGCATCCCTCTGGAATCAACTCCCTAAAACTGTCCAGAAGAAAAGCCCTTCCATAAATTCCTACAAATCCCATTTAAAACATCTTCTTTAATCTTTATTAATATAGTGGTTTACTTTTATAACTTTACTTCATCTTATAGTAAAGCCTTATTTTCTTTTTGTTTCTCTTTATACTTATCGTATAAGTATATATCCTTATATATATGATATTTATATTATAAAGAATATGTATTTTTTGTATAGTATATGTATATTTGTATTTAATTGTTATATTATATTATTTATTTTGTATAGTTATATTTATATATATGTCATGTATCTTTTAAAATAAAAAATATATTTTTTTTATGTTTATTATTGCTATTTTTTTCTCAATTTGCTAAACTGCACTGTCTTCTTGTCTTTCCTGCTACTTTGCACTTACCCACTTCTACGGTTTGGCTGGAAGAGATCTCTTCTAGAGTCCACCGTTGTGAATAAAATTTTGAAATGTATGTTTTATTATGTATGAAGTTGGTGCAATAAAGAATCTTATATATGTATAATGTAAAATCATAGAGTTGTATATTCTAGTTTTACAATACATTTGACGAAAATCTAAAAAGAGAAGCAGCCAAGTTGAAATGTTGATTTTTATATTTTACTAACGGCCCCCGTATGACTACGACCGCTTGAAATATACGAATGTATATTAAGGTGTGTTTAAGAAAAAGCACGAGTCAGCTTGCCCTCAGAAGACAAAAAAAAAACCGAAAACTATTTTTTTTTTCACTTTTCGGGTTTTTTTTTTCTTTATTTCATCCGCAAACTTAAGTTAGTTGACTTTATTCACCGCATCATAAAGCCGCAAACCTATAAGGTATTATCGAATCACAATCTTGAAATTAGTATAGAACCTTCTATGGGCCTTGAATAAGTGCGAATTTTAATTACTCTTTTTTATATTTACGCAATTCCTCACATTGTGGCGTTAAGAGTTATTGAACAATTACTCCTTTCTTCTTCTTCACTCTATCAATTTGAAGGCGAAAAGGAAAGAAGAAATTTATAATGGCAAATTTCATCTTTTCTGTTATGCTTATTTAGCATCTTACTTTACTGTAGCAGCGGAAATATTTATAAATACAAATATGTGTTATAGTAACAATGCAATTTACAACCGGCGTGGTTAATCAGACATGTCGTGGTGCAGACATGGCGTAATTTTAATATAGGTAGCAAGAGGGAATCTGGGAACCTAGTGTTAAGACATTCCGTTCCCACTTATGACTTCTGTTACCCACTTTCCGCCCGCGGAACTTAACGTCGCGATTTGCCCTAAAATAGAAATAAGAAGCTAAAAGATAAGCGCTTAGTAACTGTTATCTAATAAAACATATTGCGATCAATTTGTAAGCCGCCCTGATTGGTCCAGTGCGCCGGCGCAACGACGCTGCGTCATATCAACCAATGAGCTCGGGGGAGCGGGTTAATTGATACGATCATTGTCCATTGATTTAATGTCGTAAATTATGTCTTACGTTTTAATGTATAGACATTTTACAAATACAAGCCAAGATGGGTTTGTATGTATAAAATGTCTATAGATGTTTCTCTTAGTCTAAATAATAGTTATATGGTATATAATGAAAATAATAAAATTGAGAGGACAGTCGTGGCGCAGGGGCACAAAGTGTGACTGTAAACGCACAGTGAAGATAGTGGGTTCGATTCTCATTCGAGGATAAATGTTTATTATTTTCATTTTATGTTATTTTTATGTTATGTTTATTATTTTTTATTAAAAATACAACCGGCTCATTTCATGAACGACATAGCCTTAATAAAGATACATCTATCTTAACAATACATAAATGAGAACTTTGAATTATACGGCAATGACTTTTTATTGACAAACCACGTGTACTTCTATCAATGTCATATTGAATTTAGTTTAAACTTTTCAATTTATATTGAAAAAAAAATCTTTTGATAATAAAACAGTATTTATCGCGCGTCTCTCGCCTTAACTAGTTTAGGAAGAGTTAGAACCTAGTGTCAGGACACTCCGGTATGACATATATTATCTTGATAACTTATACATATTTATCTTGAGTAAATATCTAAGTCTTAACATATGCAACAAACTTTAATAGAGGAGCTGAAATTCTATTGTAATAACAAATTATGTGAGAAACTTTCTCAAATCAAAATTATGAAATAATTTAGGTACGGCGATCACACAGTTTGTCTGTTTCCGTGTTGCCATTGTATATAAAACTAGGTATCGGTGCCAAGGTATTGGCTCAGTTAAGTACCTTTTCACCTGCATTCTTTGTGGGTACATAAATCTTGTTTCTATTGACGCTATTTTCGTTCACTATTCTATGAACATTGCCAGTGACTACTGAAAAACTTGGCTCTATCTACGTAATTATAATAATTATTATAGAATATATTTCATATATTATATATATTAAGCATGTATTGTTTGTATACTCGAGATATGAGATGATATTTAATAAAACCTGTTAAGGGCGAGTCGGACTCGCTCACCGAGGCTTCCTTACCAATTTGAGGATTGTAGGTCAACGGAAAGTTCATATAATAATAGTAGACAAATTAAAACACTCAGCATATGCCCATATGCACTCATTTTGTATGAAATGAACTACAAATATAAGTTTGTTATAATTTTTTATATGAAATACCTATAAATTTTCAATTTTCGGATTTTTTCTTTGTTTTTAGGTCCACGGGAAATTTCCTTTACGTTTTTATTGCACGGCGAATTTTATACAAAATGCAGCAAAATAGATGCATAAATGCTCGCTGCTCTGCTGCTAAATCTTTTGATTGTGTTGAATTAGAAGCTTAATTTTTTCAGCGCTTCAAGGGACTATACACCTGGATATTTGATATTAATTTTAGCTTGATGCTTCCACTTAAAGTCAAAATAAATGATCTTGACAGACGGCCAACAAAGGTATCCTATAATGGTTCCGTTTTTACCTTTTGAGGTACGGAACCCTAAAAATGATGTTGGAATATGAAAATCATATAAATAAAATAAATTGAACTCAACGAAACGAAGTTCTTACTGGTCACAAGCGTGTTTCGTTGTAATGCTTGCTACTCCTCCTAGACCGTTAAACCTACGGATCTGAAATTTTGTAGGAACGTTGTGGACGACACGGCGATCCCAATGAAGTATTTTGGTGATAATTGTAATTGTAGTTTTTGAGTAAATGGTCAAAATGTTAAAACAGAGTTAAGCTGTGAAACGTTTTGAAATTCACGCGCACAGATTCAACTTTGACTAACCTAACCCGCCGTGCACAGCATGTGGTGGATCCTAGTATATAAATATATTTTCTTTTAAGTTTCGCCGCTTCATTTTTGAGCTTCATGATGATTAAGAATTACTTATAATATAAGAGGCTTGTTGAGTGCAATGTAAAATATTCATAAAATTGACAGCTTGTCCATCCCTTCATATAAATTTGAATAAGACTATGTATATTTTTTACCTGTTACAGTAACCCAGCACAGTTTATCTTTGCTTATTTACACTAGTGCAGGAGACACAATCAAAGTTAGTAATTAGCCTCTTCGGACAGGTATATTGACAAAATGTTATTTTTAAAAAGTACATGCAATTGCGTCATTGTTGCACCAAATGCGATGTGAAAATAAAAAAAATACTTAACATTGTGCAACATGTTGCAAATCCTACTTTTCTTGTATTTTCAAATGTATTTATTAAATATATATATAATTAAAACAATTGTTATAATGATTATGAATGAATTGTTTCAATAATCTACTGCGCGTACTAAACGCTGTAATTATTTTCAATTAACGCGGTTATTGTAAGCGATATGCTAATATTAACACCGTACAGGTATTGACTGATAATTAAATGTTAATATAATAATAATATACTATTTTTATACCTCTTTTTTATTTTTAAACCTCGGTTTCTCTCTATTTTTTTCTATTTTCTTTCTATTTTTGTTTTTAAACCTCGAGCGCAAAGCTTTCTATATTATATGTAAATTAAACAAAACCATTCCGTTACTGAGTGACGAACAGACCACGCACAGACAAATAGTGCAAATTTAAAATGTGGCCAGATTAGATAGTTAAAGGGAAGCACTAAGAGGGGATTTCTTGACGTTCGTACTGACCGGGATACGGGAATAGGAAAAAACTAGATTTTACATCTTAGTCACCGCCAGTGGCGTAGCTAGGGTATTTGTTGCCTGGTGCGGCTTAGGACTTGATGCCCTTTAAAATGGTCAAAATAATTTCAGATTTCAAAACACACTAGAGTAGATATATAATTTTTTATTGCTTCAAAACTACAATAACTATATATAAGTTATAATGGGGGTATAATGGTGTGTCAAGTGGCGACGAATGCGGCGTTGGAGACCGCCACCCAACACGCCACGAGGTGGAGGACGGAGCTATAAATAGCTACGTGGAATGTAAGAGAAGGGATGAAAGAAAAGATGAATGAACTGTTAGATGTGATGGATGATAGAGATTTGGATGTCGTCTGCGTGACTAAGACCTAGCGGAAGGGCAATAACACTACCGATTTACCGGGCAGTTGAGTCGCTTTCTGGGCCGGCGTACCAGAAAACCAGCGGGGCTGTCAAGATGTAGGTGTGCTATTATCCTCTCGATTGGTTAGTGCAACGGTTGAATACAAGGCGATCCACCCGGGACTGCTTTGGATTCGCTTTAAGCTGGGGATAACAAGAATATTCTAGTTAGCGGCGTATGTGCCAGTATCCTCAGCTCCATTAGGCGAACCCGAGGAGTTGAGTTTTGGGAGAGTGAGAGAGGGTGCGTTAGAGGGAATGAAAAATTAATAATATGTGGCGATTTGAACGGATGAATCGGAACTGCGCGAAGCGGTTACAAGGGAATGCTAGGTCAATATGGTGACAAGAAAATAAATGAGACTGGAAAGCTTATATTGGAAATTTGCAAGAAAAGGAATTTGTTTGTGGCAAACACGACGTTTGAACACAAATAAATTCACATGTATACATGGGAGCGAGCGGAAGGGAAAAGTATGATTGATTTATTCCTAGTGGATCAGCGTATTCGAAGCCAAGTTATACACACGCGAGTGTTTAGTGGTTCTGAGCTGGGAAAAGACCATTATCTAGTCGTTGCTAGAATAAGGGGTCTGTTTGCAGGTTGGCGCAATTACACAATGTGTCCAAACTTGGAGTCAAATTATCGCATAAGAAACTAGAAGCTTCAAGATCCACCGATTAGAGAGGAATATCAAGAAAGAGTTTCCAAGAAGCTAGACAGCAGCGAATCTGAAAATGAAAGTATTGGAGTATGCTAGTAGAACCTTAGGTATTGCATGAAAGAAGCAGCAATAGAGGTATGTGGTAAAGGGGAAAGAAGGAAGGCTTTACCAAAAACCGCGACGAATGGTGGGATGATGAAGTGGAAACTGCTATAGAAAGAAAAAAGAAAGCATGGCAGGATTATAAAGCCTCAGCTAAGGATAACAGTATGAGAGACATTAAAAAGAAACAGTATAAGCTACAAAATCACCAAACGAAAGTACTGATGAAGATGAAGCGTGAAAAGGCAGAGAATGAAAGAGACGAAAGGTTAACAAACAACTTCAGAGAAAACACGTAGCTTTTCTGACGAGAAGTTAGTGTTTCTCGAGGTTGCTTTCGAAGGACGATGAAATTTTAACGGAAGAACCACACATTTTGCAGCGATGGGCGGAATTTTACAAGGAGATGTATGAACGTGATGGAGTCCTCAGTCTCAAGTAGCAGCGAAATGTTAAGTCTTGATGTAGCTGATGGCGAAATCAGTATAAAAGAAGTTGAGAATGCAATACGAAGTCTGAAATGTGGTAAGGCAACGAGAGCAGATGGAGTTATTGCCGAGATGATCGAATATGGTGGGCCACGCATCTTGGACTTGTTCTGGTTTTTGTGCAATTTATGCTGGAAATCAGGGGAGATCCCAGATGATTGGCGAGGTGCGTTCATCGTGCCTTTGTATAAAGGCAAAGATTCACAGAAAGACTGCGCAAACCATAGGGCTATCAGTTTGATTAGCTTGGGTAGTAAAGTTTATGCTAAAATATTAGCGAGAAGAATGCAGGAGAGATCTGAAAGGATGCAGGAGAGACCTGGAAGAGGGTGTATCGATCAGATCTTTTCCCTCCGCATGATCACGGACAAAATTATGGCCGTTAACCAAAAAGTTTTCTGTGCTTTTGTAGACTTGGAAAAGGCGTTTGACAGAGTTGTAAGAGCGAAATTATGGGAGATACTACCCCGGTACAATGTGAGCGGACCCTTGCTGCAGGCCGTAAAGTCTCTTTACAGAGATCACTCAGCCTGCGTGCGAGTAGGAGCTGGCGTGTCGCCCTGGTTTGACATCCGATCGGGTGTTAAAAAAGGTTGTGCCATGTCAGCTTGGTTCCGGAGGGCGGCACACGATCGCCACCTTCTGCCCTAATGAGCCAGAGGGCGGTCAGCTTGGGGAAGCTGGCCGCCTACTAACCTGGCCCCAGTAGTCGCGCGCAGGTTGCTCCCGCGCGCTACTCCGAGCAGGCCGTCGAGGGTGACCACACACCCTTGACTCCGTGACGTGCCTTGCAAGCTCCCGCCGCCGCGCTTCGCGGAAGACTATTGTCTCTATTGTGTATAGTGGCTGTCGAGGAGGAGCACCGTGAGATTTTAGTGGGTATTGGGACGGCCTACATCTGCCAGTCCGCAAGTCCCACATAACCCGCTCGAGTCCCCACTCGGGCCGGTATCCGTAACAGGATTTCCTAACAAAAAAAAAATGTCAGCTTGGTTGTTCAATTTGTATTTGGATAGCTGTCTCCATGGAGTGAAACAAAGTAATATGGGAGTGAAAGTTGGCCTGAAGTGAAAGGTGACCTGAATGTGAATTGCCTGCTGTACGCAGATGATGCAGTGCTTATTGCATCATCAGAATGCGAGTTGCACGCATTGGTCACCACTCTGAAAGAAGGGTGTGAAAATAATGGTCTAAGCCTCCATGCGAATAAGACAAAGGTTCTGAAATTCATCTGAAGGTCATTTTTAAAAGAAATGAAGAACGGACGCAAAATCTGTGTAAATGGTAAAATATTAGAATAAGGAATGAAGTGGTATATTTGGGAAGATTGTTCAGTAGAGATGGAAAATACGAGATGGATGTGGAAAGCGTATTGCTGCCGGTAACAGGGTTTACGGAGCCTTAGCTGCATTGATGTGACGGCGAAACGTCAGCACAACTGCACGTTTGGCTGTACACAATGCAGTGTTGGTACCGACGCTGTTAAACGACAGCAAAACGTGGGTATTACAGAAGAAGAATGAAAGAAAGATGAATGCCGTGGAGATGCGATCTCTTCGTAGGATATGCGGAGTCAGCTTAGCTGATTGAATCCGTAATGAAGCGATACACAGAATGGCAGGTATTAGCGAGAATGTCACGGTGAGAATGAAGAAGAACACGCTCAGCTGGTTTGGGCACGTCGAACGAATGAGTGATGAAAGAATGGCAAAAAAGATTTATGATGGACAAGTGAGTGATAAGAGAGATAGGGGGAGACCTCGGTTGACCTTCGAAAACACAGTATCAAAGATACTGGAGGAAAGTCATATAAAAAGCATGAGGACTCCCCGGAGGGCATGTATGAAGAGGTTGATAACAGTGGACAAGGCGAAAGAGGTATGTAGAGACCGTAGCGTTTGGCGCTCCGTTCTCTCTGACTACCTCGCTAGGGATAAAGCGTGATGCTAAGTTAAGTTAAGTTATAAGTTATAACATTAGATTTTGGTAAAAAATAGTGCAAAAATTTAAAACGGAGATTACGCGCTTTTTGACTAGCAAAGTCATTAATCACATTTTCAAAATCAATAGTATCGACTAGTTCATGTTCAATTGACATGATAGCGAGATTGTATTTATCATTTTCATTCTCTTATTTTTCTTGTACATTCCTTGATTCTTGATTGAAAAAAAATTAGAAGAATTGATCGTAGACTTTGATGCCCCTTTCCATTTGTTGCCCGGTGCGACCGCACCGCTCGCACCCCCCCAGCTACGCCACTGGTCACCGCAAACAAACTTGCGTGCGACGATTGAGCGAAGAAATGAAATTATTAAATATTTCATTCCCCCGAGTGGGGATCGAACCCATAACGGTCGTGTTAACATTCAAAAGCTTCTGCTCCTGAGGCACGAGGGCCTCAAGGTATTTTTCATTTTCTTTAAAATTTAAATTACGGTGGAATTTTGTTTTGTATAGATTCAGTCCAAGACCAGGCAATAATAAATCATATATTGTTAACCGCATGCCAAATATTTGCCGTAATCTTTATTAAAATGAGATAAATCATTGTTTGAACTAAACAGCCAACTCTCAAAATAACTACACAGAAGCTCTACAAATATCTGGGCTATTGAAACGACACGTAATGTACACTCGCTTTTTAGGGTTCCGTTCCTTATAAGGAAAAAATGCGCCTTTATAAGATAACTTTGTTTTCCGCCCATCTGTCTGTTTGTCTGTCTGTCCAGAGCCTTTATATCAGGAACGCTTGGAGTTATCGAGTTTAAATCATATACTCAGATTATTGGCCCCTTGATTTCCTGATAAAATCGTATTTCTATATTTAATAAAAAAAAGAAGAGAAAGGAGACACCGTTTTTATTGCAAAAAAACGCGTACTTCGAAACTATAAAAGGAATAAAAATTAATAGTGTATATCCGGCTGACCTACAATTATAATATAAGAAAAAAAACTAAACTAAAAATAATAGCTTTAAAAGGGGTGCAAAATTTGGTATTAAAGCCATTTGTGTGAGGTATCAGAAAAACTCCAGACCTAGAATTTCTGCACGGAGCCCTCGGTGGGCGAGTCCGACTCGCGCTTGTCTGGTTTTTTTTTACCAGAAATGGACCAAATTCGACCAAAAGACACGGGAATTTCAAATAAAAACCCACTCAGTCAAAAGTTCCGAAGTAACAAACACAAAAAAAAACAGTCGAATTGAAAACCTCCTTTTACAGAAGTCGGTTAGAAAAGGAAATCCTGTGTGATAAGTCACATCTATTGTCACATTCCACTCATTATTAATTATGCGCGGAGTAATCAACAAATATAAAGGATATCTATTTGCTAGTTTTCGTGTAAAGTCAATCACTTCTCCAATCAAAAAAATATAAGTGGAATAAAATTATTTGGACTACGGCCTTAATATTTTTTCTTTTTTTCTACTCACTGCGCTAATATTTATTCATTTTTATCTTCACGTGTTATCCATATTTTTAAAAGCAAATATTTTAATAGCTTCTCCTTCTGAATTGTGGTCCCTGTGCTACGTTTCTAATAAATATCGTTATCAATGCGAAACAGATTTTTGCACTAATTAGGCTATACGCGAGTCCGAGGACTGTAAACGTGAAGGTTGTGGGGTTCCCATTCAGAGGAGTGGATTATCTAGTACCAAGACAAAGCGCGGAGTTGAGTTCCGCCACTTGATCAGTTATTTTTTGCCTATACTCTATTCGTCCTATCAATAATTAGTTTTCTGTTACCCAAAACAATCTTAGGCTGACTACGCTTCTAAGCAATGAAGACGTGAAGATAAAAATATAAAATATTTAACTTTTGAATTAAAAACTTATATGACATATGACTCAATCGTTTAATGCAGAAAATTATCACTGAAAAGAGAGTTTAAGACTTGACAGTCCAAATATGGACATAGTTATCAGATATCAGTTATAACGTCAGCGAAAGTTAATACATATTAAAACAAATGTCGACTTATGATAATGTTGTTGTATAATAATTATCTATACATACTAACTGTTTATTTCGTTAAAATGTATATGAACGTATTTCACAAAAACCTACCTTAGGTAAAATTTGACTGTCCCATAACTTTAAATTTTTATTTCTATTTTTTTATATGGATCATGTGGAAATGAGATTTTATATGTTTTCTAAATAAGTATTTTTCTTTCCTAAGTGTGGAATAACACTTTAAAAATGTTTAAAAAAGAGATTTTATAAATATATTAATTAACTAGCGGCTCGCCCACGGCTTCGCCCGCTTAAAATACATGATTACTGATTTAATAAGCACAATCGATTGACAACTATAATGACTTCTAATATGATTTTTTTTACGACATTATCGTCAAAGATTTTTTGATTGTTTTAAATAAAAAAATACGACCATTGTTGATATTTGATATTTATAAAATATACATAAAGCTAATTATGTATTACACGTATATATTTTTGTAACTTTATGTTCTTTTTACCTATATAATATACGTCTCATCATAATTCTAAAACTCTGTTAAATGTGCTGATGTCAGTGAATAATTTAATTTAGGTTGTAGGATTCGTAATATTTTTTGTAAAATAACTGTATTAATTGCATATTAACTCCTGTACAGTTTTTAAATTAGTTACATATTATTATTTATTGTATATTATATTATTGTATGATATATTATATGAACGAACCAACCAAAATATCTTTGTATTTACTTGATATTTCTTTCAAGATCGTTCTTTATCTCTGTGTTGAATTAAAATAAATTAAAATTAGCTTCACGCTGTATCCCGCACATAGCAGGGTAGGCAGAGGGAACCTAGTGTTAAGACACTCCGTTCCCCAATTTCTGCCGAATTCTGGAGGCATTGCGTGTTGAGTGGCAGAACTCAACGCCGCGCTTAACCTCGACACCAGAGCGAAGAAATGGAAATATAAATTTAAGTAAATATTTCATCTCCTCGAGTGGGGATCGAACCCACAACCAGTCGGTTTTGTAGTCACACCTCGTGCCGCTGCGCCACGACCGGCCGGTTGAATGAATTACGACTTAAACTTAACTGTTATGATTTATGAAAGTAATCTCCACTAACAATTCAACTTTGCTTACTTTATTGTATAAAATATTATATAATAGTGCTTCAAAAATATATATTTTTATCAACAATCATATAAACCAGACGTTTCGAATGTCATTCTTTAGCCAGGGTCATACCAGCGCGATTGCTATGTAATATTCGCAGGCAAAGTAATGCCTTGAGTTCATTCAAATGACGATAACTTTTTTTTTAATGAACCGATTTTGATGAACTAAACTTTAGTACTCAAGTTGAGTTAAAACAAAGCAATTGGTGAAATTTTCAAGTAAATCGGTTCAGTACTTTCAGAGAAAAATGCGGACAGAAATATGTCGACAGACAGACAGACAGACAGACAAGAAATTCAAAAAAAATCTTTTTGCTTTCTATTATTCTTTTTAAGTGTCCCTCTATCCATTTCAGTCAAAATTACTAAATGTACAGACAAAATATTTTTACTGTCTTATTATATATAGAGATTAAATTAAAAACAACAATTAAAAACGGATAACTATATTTATTTATATTCAAAAGAAAGTAAAATGCAAGGTAAAGATATGCGATTGTCCCACGGTGCTCTTACCGATTTCAAATTCGTCTCACTTGTAATATACTAGATTTTGAATATGTTTTAGTGTTTAAATATATACTGAGATATTTTTTAAAATGTTTTTTCAGTTTTTATAAATAAAGATAACTTTACAAGTAGATAATAGTATAAATTTATAAGTAATTTAAAGTAATATGACTATTTTAGACTATTTTGGGGCTAGTCGAGTGGCGCAGGGGCACAAAGTGTGACTGTAAAACCGACTGATTGTGGTTTCGATCCCCAGTCAAAGAGATGAAATATTAACTTAAATTTATATTTTTAAACATTTTTAAAGTGTTCTTCCACACTTAGGGAAGAAAACTACTTATTTAGAAAACGTATAAAAATTTGAAAGTAGCGGGACTCGAACCCGCGCCTCCTGGAGGAGGTGCGGGTTCGAGTCCCGCTACGTTCAAATTTTTATACGTTTTCTAAATAAGTATTAAATTTATATTTCCATTTCTTCGCTCTGGTGTCCAGGCAAAAGCGCGGCGTTGAGTCACTGTCACTCAACACGCAAGAAAAGCTTCTTGCGTGTTGAGTTTTTTCTTTTCTCCAAGGGACTGTAGATGTCAATTTTTGATATTTCAGCTTAATACCTAATACCGCGCTTAATACGAGACCTCGAAATAAATAGTCTTGACAGACGGACAACAAAGTGATCCTATAAGGTTTCTGTTTGTTTATTTTGAAGTACGGAATCTGTAGTGAATATTATCTTTTAATAAAATTAAATAAATAATAATAATAATAATACATGTAAACTTCTATTTCATTCGATATTAATATTATATACTTACACTACATTCTATTTTCAAATTTACTTAAAACTAAACTGTTAATATTTATATTTATTATAATTCATCCGCACGCAGCGCATTCGCATGACAAACTTGTTTCGAGTTTTTTTGCTGTGCGTGACGTAGCCTGCTTGCTAGCTAGGAGTAAAGAGTCGGCTACTATCGCTTGCGACGTTCACTTGTTTTAATATTGTACTCATTGCTTGTATTCAATTTTAAGCCTTATCTTCTTGCTAATACGTATCTGTTTCGCTTATATATTTCGTTTAATATTTCTTTAAAATTCTTTCTTTCCTTCTGTGAGTGTGTAAAATTATTCTCTTTGTATATCTTATTAAGTGTTAAATAAATTTGGACTATTTTTCCACAATATTCTGGAACTTTAATTTCATTCCATAATTAAAAATATAAAATATTATTAAATAGCGTAAATCACAAAAACCGCTATATTGGTGACCCCGACGTGATCCAATATAGCGGTTTTTGTGATTTACGCTATTTAATAATATTTTATATTTTTAATTATGGAATGAAATTAAAGTTCCAGAATATTGTGGAAAAATAGTCCAAATTTATTTAACACTTAATAAGATATACAAAGAGAATAATTTTACACACTCACAGAAGGAAAGAAAGAATTTTAAAGAAATATTAAACGAAATATATAAGCGAAACAGATACGTATTAGCAAGAAGATAAGGCTTAAAATTGAATACAAGCAATGAGTACAATATTAAAACAAGTGAACGTCGCAAGCGATAGTAGCCGACTCTTTACTCCTAGCTAGCAAGCAGGCTACGTCACGCACAGCAAAAAAACTCGAAACAAGTTTGTCATGCGAATGCGCTGCGTGCGGATGAATTATAATAAATATAAATATTAACAGTTTAGTTTTAAGTAAATTTGAAAATAGAATGTAGTGTAAGTATATAATATTAATATCGAATGAAATAGAAGTTTACATGTATTATTATTATTATTATTTATTTAATTTTATTAAAAGATAATATTCACTACAAATCCTAAGAATGGTTTTAAGTTTACATATCGTAGAGAAGTATGCTCATGATGCAGTGATTGTGCTAAAAGCTAAAAATTACCGGTAGGTATATGACCCTTTACCCACCAATCTAATTGATTTGCTTAATTATAACAAGGTCGTGAGGTTTCAGCTTCCGGATGACCCGTAAGTCAATGCACCGAATAGAAATTAGACGCGTTAAAAATTACAGGTATCTTACTATACAGAACAGAGTGACCTGGATCCATGTAATGCAAATTAATTCATATATTAAGCAAGTTTATATACAAATTGAATTTCGTAAGTATTAAGTATACCATAGTCTTACATCTTACTAGTAATAAGTAGTAACTAGGGAACTAATTATATATATTTAAGTATAGTAGGTATAGTTATAGAAAGGGCAAGCTGGTTGCAAATTCTTCAAAAGCAAATTTCGTGTTTAGATAGTTAGCGTTCACTCACGACTCTAATAGTAACATAGTAACGTACATATGGTTAACGTATTTATGTTTATTTTTATATGTATATACTATTGTAAATATGAACGGACCATTGTCTGTTTGTATGTAATTATTTGATATATGTATACTTATGATTTTGTTCTTCGTTGCTTAATGTGCCTAACATTCTTCTAAAATTGAACTTTTACATTTTCTTTTAAATTTAATATTGTAGTTGCGGTGCGCTGCCAGCAGGTGCAGGGGTGGGCTCGATTACCACTCGAGGAAATGAAATATTTAATTGACGTCGTAAATATTTAATTAAACGTTGAATTGTGTCACTCAACGCGCAATGCTTATATAATTCGTCGGAAAATAGGAATAGTGTGTCTTAACACCAGATTCCTAGGTTCCCTTGGCCTAATCGGCTTTGAGTATTGAAACGTAAATAATAGTTTTAAGTAATTTTAAATAAATGTTGAAAAAAAAGGTAGGGTGCCGTGGCTTTAATGGAAATATAAATTTTGACTCAACAAAGAATAAACAAATAAACAACGTGTGAGCTGTATCTGTTGCTATTTTAACAGATCCGGTATTTGGAACAGGAGGAATCTAGTAATCTCGCGTATGTCACAAACCTTGACCTTCTAAACCAGGGGTTCCCAACCTTTTCTTGAACAAGGACCACTTTTATATCATTCTTGGTAGCAGGGTGTAATAGTATGTACCTATGGTATAAGTTAAAAATAAATAAATAAATAAAATAAAATATGCATGGCAATATACATAAGTAACATAGTTAAATATGAATAATAAAAACGATATATTTTAAATATCAGATTAATCGAGACGCGTTCGTGTATTGTCGTCCCGAGTGTCGCGACCGTCGTTCCGTCTATATAGGTGGTGGTGATGCTCGGAAGGCAGCGGTCGAGTCGAACTATCAAGTACTACGGTACAAATAAATATGATGCACATAAAGACTCGTACCAAATGTATAATAAATATAATGTGATAATTCGAAGTCTATGATGGCACGATCTTTTAGGATCGAATTTCTTATAAAGGCAATATATGTGTAGGAGCGACACATATTGTGGTTCAAAGTGATCTTTGAACATTATTATAATATTGAATGTTGCTTGACGTCGCGAAGGCTGACGTGATGGGCTTATGCGAACTGTTATAGCGACATTAACTATGTCGTGGCTGACGCCGTCTCGCAGTACGCTCGCGGTACGTAAGCTATGCTTGTATGGCGTTGGTCGTTGACATTTTATATACCACTTCTACGACTTGGTATACGATTAGTAGGTGTGTGGTGCTATTTTATGTCCCAGCTCCGGTGTATGTAGTAGTGTCCGCCCTCATACGGGTGAGTGGTGCTATTTTATGTCCTGGAACTCTGGTGTATGTAGTAGTGTCCGCCTACGGTTCGAGACACGACTGTGGGGTGTGTGCCGTGCGTTTATTTAACATATCGGCCGCCTAGCGGTAGTGCGTTCGTTCCAACGACTTATATTGATCTCACAAATCAATCAACATCACGAATCACTATTCCAATACAATCTTAATATAAACAAGCGTAACAAGTACCTTCAGAAAGATCACACACAAACGTCCCGGAGAGTTCAATAAGACTGTTGCAGCCGCAGTCTGGTCTGGCGGGGAGGGGCCCGTACTCTTTCTTCCTTTTATTATAACTAGTTTGCAGTTATAGTGGAGAGGAAGATAGGACGCACTCTTGGCTTATCTTCGGACGAGCTTCGAGTTATGACAATGTTATATTGTCGAGTCTACAGTTATCTAAATAACTGACACAAGAACAACTTCTGATGGCAAATATCTTATTAAAGCGATACCTTCTAATGGCATAAATAAAATTCTTAACACTGTTACCTCTGAATCTCTAAAAGATTTTGGGTTCTTCGCGATCACAACTATAAAGGGTTCTAACCACTAGACTCATCACGAGCCAAGGTATTATTTATTAAATAATATTTTCAAACGAGGTTGAGATATCAGTTACAAGGGACCACTATGTATATAGGTATAATAAAAATTAATTGTGACTATAAAACAGAAACTTCGCCTCACCATCTCCAGTCATAAAATTAAAATTGTTCGCGGACCATATTTAGGCTTCTGCGGACCACTGGTGGTCCGCGGACCACGGGTTGGGAACCACTGTTCTAAACGGATACGTACTCCAATACTTGACACGACTGTAACATACATACCTTACATAGCACTGAATATGTGTTAAAATGTTTTTTTCTGAACTAAGCGCAGAGACCGAACTGCCTCAATAATGTGAAGTCACTCTGTTCTCCATTTTTAAAACACTGTGTGAAAGATGGCAGTACTAAACCCCACCAGCTAACCAGGCCCGTGCAACATACACATTTGTTTATGGCTGATCTGGGTATTGAATTCACAACCTGTAATGGAGTCATTTACTTTTAATTTTAAATGTTTTAGTTATCTTATTGTCAATATTTAACTTTTTTACGAAGCAGTGTATTCAGGTCTTTGCTATGCCTAACTAGAGACATATTTTCTGTTGCTACTGCTGTTATTAATATTACTTTTACTAAATTTTCTGCAAAACTCGTTGACAGTCGTACACCGAAAAGTCAAAATTAAAAAATTAAATTAGCTTCACGCTATATCCCGCACACAGCAGGGTAGGCAGAGGGAACCTAGTGTTAAGACACTCCGTTCCCCACTTTCTGCCGAATTCTGGAGGCATTGCGTGTTGAGTGGCAGAACTCAACGCCGCGCTTAACCTCGACGCCAGAGCGAAGAAATGGAAATATAAATTTAAGTAAATATTTCATCTCCTCGAGTGGGGATCGAACCCACAACCAGTCGGTTTTGCAGTCACACCTCGTGCCGCTGCGCCACGACCGGCCTCACCGAAAAGTCAATTACGATAAAACTAACATTGAGCTGAATATTAATTGACAATCCTTAGTAAGAAGATAAGTAATTAAATGTTTAAATATTTCATATTTATTTAAATAATTTTTAGATTTTTTTTATGTAATACTACTAATATTTATAAATTTGACAGCTAAACGTAAAAATATTTAACATGTACATTAACTGCGTTCTTTAATGAAGTATTATCCTATAATATAAGGAATTTGTTTAATTTAATCATAATCAGCTTCACGCTGTATCCCGCACACAGTAGGGTAGGCAGAGGCAACCTAGTGTAAGACACTCCGTTCCCCGCTTTCTGCCGAATTCTAGAGCTAGAGCAAAGAAATGGAAATATAAATTTAAGTAAATATTTCATCTCCTCGAGTGGGGACCCACAACCAGTCGGTTTTACAGTCACACTTTGAGCCGCTGCGTCACGACTGGCCATTGTTTTATTTAAATAATATTATAATATATTGTAACTCATTCACCAAACCCAAGATGGTCATTCACTCTTGACTTGTAAAGAAAAATGTAATAATTGTTAATTTTGAAATGTTCTATGGTTTCATTAAACATATAATTATATAGAGATTAGGTCAAATTAAATCTTATTTTTATTGAAAAGATGCCTAACGTAAAACAGAAATAAAATAGATAGGAAAATACTTATTTATATACGCAGAATACTTAACTTCTTTTTTTCAAAGTATAAACAGACGTCAAGAATGTATAAAATATTTAAATTTGTAGTAGATTATCAAGCAAGAGATCAGTAAAGTATAATATTTTGTGTCATACTAATTCTGTACACTCAACTCAAGATCTGTTGTTGGAATGCAGTGTTATCAAATAGCTTTAGATAACTCTACAAGGCAAAAAAAACAAAAAAAAATAGTTTTTTTTAAATATCTTGCAGTGTTCCATGACACAGACCCATCCGTTACGATTTTAAAAATAAATTAAATTAGCTTCACGCTGTATCCCGCACACAGCAGGGTAGGCAGAGGGAACCTAGTGTTAAGACTCTCCGTTCCCCACTTTCAACGCCGCGCTTAACGTCGACACCAGAGCGAAGAAATGGAAATATAAATTTAAGTAAATATTTCATCTCCTCGATTGGGGATCGAACCCACAACCAGTCGGCTTTGCAGTCACACCTCGTGCCACTGCGCCACGACCGGCCTCGATTTTATTATAAGTATTACAAGTATAAATATGTGAAATTAATAGGTATATGTAAAAAATATTATACAAATATTATCACAAGTGTCTTATAAAATAAATTAAATTATGAGTTGAATATATTTTTTAAGATTGAAGTTTTAAAGTATATTAAATACTTTAAAACTTCAACCTTTATAACTTCACACTGTCCTCGCCAGGATCACAGAGGGAACCTAGTGTTAAAACACCCCAATCTTCACTTTCCACCTTATTTTTGGGACGTTGCTTATTGAGTAGCCGAACTCAACGGCGCGCGTTGAATTAATTTAAGGCTTTTAATTTCTTAAAAAGATATTTTATTAAGTTTTAATTTTATTACAATGTTTACCTTTTTACCTCTACTAATACAAAGATCTCCTTAAGATTAGCTTTTGGAGGTTTACGTACAGATAACACACACCCAGATATAATTACTTGACATTTTTATATAGGCTTATTTTACCATCTCTTAAAATTTTACATATTCTTTTATCTTCACGTTGTATTCTCATATTGCAACGTAGGACACAGGAACCTGTATAGTATGATTATTAAGACATTTCGTTGAGTAACGAAATTCAACGCCTAGCTTTGTCTTCTAACCGTCGCTTTTTAGCCAGACGCCATACGCCGCGCCTCGAAAGCCTTAAAGCGAACTTTTATTTATATTACAGAAGAGAATATTCCAGAGTTTCTTTAAAATAACACAATTTTTAACTATATACTTGGTGTCGTTTAATATTAAAACTAAGCTAAACTATTTCTGTATACAATATAAATATTTCAGATTTTCTTACGAATATTTTATCCATGAGATAAGCGGAAACTATTAGGTAATGTTAGACTACCAAGAAATCAAAGGCAAAATCTAGGTTTTGTTTTTTTTTATTATCTCTACTCTATACATTTTGATTCCATTTATAATCCAAGATTTTATTGTATACTGTTACAACTTTTCAGTAAACTTTCCTCCACTACTATTTCCTGTCGAATCAATCCCCGAGTTAATATGCAATCATTACAGTTATTTTACAAAGAATAATATGAACCTTACCCAAATCAATAATTTAATATTTAAGGCTGTTTCTGAAGCAGTACATTAAATGATTAAGTGACATCAGCACATTTAACAGAGTTTTAAAAAACATAACATAGGTAAAAATAACGTAATGTTACAAAAATATATACGTGTAATAAATAATTAGCTTTATGTATATTTTATGAATATCAAATATCAACATTGATTGTATTTTTAGTTCGAAACAATCAAAAATTCTTATAGAAATTACGATAATGTCGTAAAAAAATCATATTAGAAGTCATTATAGTTGTCGATCAATTCTGCTTATTAAATCAATAATCATGTATTTTAAGCGGGCGAGGCCGTAAGCGGACTGATAGTGTAAATATATGTAGGTAAATTATGCTAAAATTTGTATGAGTGACAGGCTAGCTTAGCTAGCTTCAAGTATTACGATGTTATATTATATAACACTGTGTTATAGTTGAAGTTAGTTTATTTGTTTACTTTCTTTCGTTTTGATGAACGTGAAGCTATAAAAAAGATTAAGCCTATTTAAACCTAAATTACGTTTTATTTAGTAATAAGCGCTTAGACGTAGTAATAGGGTCCAATTTTACCCTTTGGGCACGGAACCCTAATTAATTAAACACTCATTCCATTTTCGGGCCATTTAAGAACATTGCGTGCTGAATGGCAACAAACACACACACAACACGTGATTCACTTGAAGCTAGATTGTCTACTTTCTTTTTGATATTTTTACCTCAACCCTAGCTGGGTTAAGGTAAAAATATGCGGTAATAATGCGGTATGCGATACAACGTGAAGCTAAAACAAAAAGATTTAGCATATTTGAATCTAAATGACGTATTATTTAGTAATAAACACAGAAGCCCTTGAACCTGGCACGGGAGAACCGAAATAGCGCTAACCGCAGCTGACTATCTGCCAAGTTTCGCTTTGTCTTTACACTCTATACAATTAACTGCCAAGCTACGTGTATATTTACTTCCTAAGTAGTTTAGCGTCGACAAGCTTCACATCTGTTTGAGGTTTCAAACAATTATTTATTACTATTGCCATTTATATACAGTAGAATAGTAGGTAGGTCGTCGTGCCGCGGGGGTACAAAGGTGTGATTGTAGTGTGACGATTGTGGGTTCGATCCCCAATTTCCAAACGCCGCGGAAAATATTAATAAATAATAATCAAAAGAAAGAATTATTATTTATTAATATTTTCCGCGGCGTTAGGCGTTGAGTTCCGCCGCTCAAAATTCAATGCCTCGAAAAATGGGGCGGAAAGCGCGGAACGGAGTGTGTTAACACTAGGTTCCTTCTCTCTACCCTGCCGTATGGGGTAAAAAAAATAATAGCAAGTATTATTAGTTTCTCCACAATTTAACGCCACAAAATTTTCGTCGTCGGTGTCGCTATTTGGAGTTCAAACTGTGTTTTGTTTTATTAATATTTTAACGTTGATTCTATGATTCATAAAAAAAATCTTTAGCGATTTTATTTATACATCATATATTTTGTACCTGTTTTTTCATGGTGCGAATTGTAACACTTTATTTTGAGTGCGTACCTGCATACATCACTACAACTTAAACAAACATTTCATCCACGCACTTCTAAATAAAACTAACCTATTTATACTAAAATATTGTTAGTTTTGCATTATATTTTTCTTATGCTCGTTTTATTGAGATTTAATGGTTGAATTTATTATACACACAGGTGTTGTGAGTTCATTCTACTTAGGCTTTTTACACCAGTGATTCTCAACCACTGTGCCGCCAAATTTCAAAATTGTGCCGCCAAATTTTGCAAATATATAATAATGTTAATATAAATTATATCAATTAAAAAAAAATATATTTTTAACATGAATATATTTAAATCCACAAAAAAATAAATTCGTATATTTAAAATTTTTGTCATAAACTATTTATGCAGTGTGTTGTAGTAAATAATTTCTCTTTGTGAGCCGCCAAATTTTGAAATCGTTAAATATGTAGCTCCGTCCTCCACTCCGTCCGTAGCGTTTGGCGCTCCGTTCTCTCTGACTACCCCGCAAGGGATAAAGCGTGAAGCTAAGTTAAGTTAAGTATGTGTTAAGTTAAGTAAGTTATGTGCCGCAACAAAAAAAAAGGTTGAGAATCACTGTTTAACACGGATGATGAATCCCCAAAATCAATTGAAATCACAACTGCCTATTGCAATGCATATTTTAAAGCTTTGCGAAAATTTCTAGCAAAGTTGGATCCGTTACTTACTATTAAAAAAATGTTTTTTTCGACATTTATACTAAGGTTTCACCCCTTGGTCACCTAGCGTAGCTGGCTCAGTTTGTTGAAATGAAAAAAAAATTGGACAATAATACAGGACAGTATAGCAATGATAACAGTGCTTTCTCATATATAATATTTTAAATTTTGACATGCTCTTTTTTTCAAATCAAACAAAACGTTTCTATATATAACAAAAAACACGCGACGTTTGTGTGTTTTATTACAATTTGGAAAAATGGATTATTTAATATTTTTTATTTCCTAGCTCTGATAGCAAGACAAAACGCGGCGTTAAGCTCTATCACTTTACACGCTGCTATGTCTCGAAAATTGGGAGAGATATGGGAAACGAACTTAACATCAGGGTTCTTCTGTCTTCTCTGCTCTAATACCAAACAGTTCCTTGTTTTTAAGTTCTCTATCTCAGATATGTGAGATACAGAGGACAATTTAAAAGTAAATTCTTAGGTTTTATTTTAATTACTTTATTTTACGACCACTGGCTATAACGACATAAAATGTTAGCGTTATATAGATTGTAAACTTTACGTAAAGTGGAGGCCAAAAATTAATGCGCATTTAGATGGGAAAGCCTACACCGGTTTTGCCAGTTCCAGGCACTATTTCGAGGTCTTCGAGGCCCTCACATCGATACCATAACCTGGTGTACATATTGAAGAGTTCCTTCCTTATTTACTGTACATACAACTAGCGACCCACTTGCGGCTTCGCCCGCATACCACTTGAAATACGCGTTATATACACGGTAACGCGTCATTGTCATTTATTTATAAGATATAGATATTTTTTGAATGAGAAGAATGGAGCTAAAGAAAGTAAATCGGACCAATAGATCCAGAAATAAAAAAATAAAAAGTTAAATCAGCTTCACGCTATATCCCGCACACAGCAGGGTAGGCAGAGGGAACCTAATGTTAAGACACTCCCTTTCTCACTTTCCGCCGAGTTCTGGAGGCATTGCGTGTTGAGTGGCGGAACTCAACGCCGCGCTATGTCTCCACACCAGCGGAGCGAAGAAATAAAAATATAAATGTAAGTAAACATTTTATCTCCTCGAGTGGGGAGCTTGTTTGTTTGTTTAAACGCTAAGATTTCTGGATCTTGAGGCTAGTCGTGACGCAGTGGCACAGAGTGTGACTGTAAAATCGACTGGTTGTGGGTTCGATCCCCACTCTCCCGCTTTATTATATTAGTATATATGTACGTGCATATAGATACGATACGTACTAAATATGTATTATATTTAGGCTTCCTGCTAATAAGTTTCAACAAAAAGTTATATAGTTTTAATAATTTAAGTTCGTAATAAATTAAGCCGGTCTATGTATGTCTTATTGTTTTCATACAATATTTGCACTAACATTTTTTTATAGATAACAATATGATAAAAGTCAACATCGGATCAAAAGATTGAGCATATGATATAGAAAAGAAATAATTGAATCATCATAAAATTTTATAAATTGTTCTTATAAATTTTATCAATTTTGTTTATCATATATACAAAAATAATGTAATTTATATAGATATAATAATTAAAAAATATTATTTTTGAAGCCAATAGTGATGTAGGGGCACAAGCGTGCGACTGTAAACGAGATATTGTGGATTCGATGTCCAGTCGAGAGTATGAAATATTTAATATTTTAATATTCTCACTCTGGTTATGACGCAAAACGTAGCGTTGATTTCTCCCAATCAACATTCAACGCTCTCAGAATTTGAGAATTTTGAATTTCAGGGATATATAGAACATAGTGCCAATGCACTCCGTTGTCCACTTCCCGCAAAAGTTACGAGACATTACGTTTTGAGTGGCATAATTCAACGCCGTGCTTTGTCTTCATACCAGAATTAATTGATTACTACTTAATGGAGATATAAAATAATTTACGTCTCTGGGTGAAATTTATTGAAATATTTAGAAGAAACAGAGACCTACCCAGCACCCACCAACATTTTACAGTCATGTACATATTTGGGACTTATCCTTCTTTAATGTTATAGTAGTTTTATTAAAAAAAAGTGACATAAGAATGTATATGTGTATACGTTCATATAAAACAATACTTTCTTAAAGAAGTCTGTAAGTAGCTAGAAGTCTGTAAATTTGTCTATCTATACTTAATTTTATAATGTTAATATGTGTTTGGTTGAACGCACTGATCTTACGAACTAATGGTTTTAATTAAAAACCTCTTTTTGTGTTGGTTAGTCCGATTCTTGAGCTATTTATGGCTTGACGATGCGGCCAAAAGGGGCTGAGTAGCAATGAAAAATGTTGGAAAAATGCTAATTGCGCACACGCAGGCGAAGCCGCAGATAAAAGTTACTATTCACATGTACAATAATCGAGTAGCTTAATAATTTAGTATTACGATGTTCTGACGAGCATATCTACGATACGAGTACATTAAGGTATTTGAGTCGGCGACATTAGCTTCCGCCTTGCAACATTATGTTACACTAGTGGAAAGGAGTTGAGGAAACGTAGTTTCTTATTAACACTTTTACATTTCTACTTTCGTGAAGATATTGTGTATTGTTTTGGTTGTTTTATTTTATTGCAAATGAAACGATTAAATAGAAATTTTATAATTTGTAATTCATTTGTAAGCACCGTTGGTCAATTTTGAGATGTCGGTCTAAACAGTAGATGTGGTCCAATTCTAAAAATTGTATGATATAAACCGTAACGGTTGGTGTAATCTGTTATATGAGAGAAGTGTAAAACGAAGAAATGTATAGACTGATTTCTATGTGAGAGTATGCACAAAACTAAAATCAGTCAATTAAATTACATGCTCAAATCTTTACTCAAAAACAATATTTAGACGTAGTTAGGAAATTTTAATTTTCAAACACGGGACTGTAAAATCGTTTGTTTAGCGAGATCCTGATAATGTCCGGCTCAATGGCATTTTTTTAGGTCATTCAGCTTTTATTAAACAAAATATCTTAGTCCATTGTAGTCGCGCGTCACGCGCTACGCGACCTTCACTCAATAATACGTGACAATTTATATTGAACGGAAACTTTCTGTTGATCGAAATATTTATTGAAGTTAATTGGTGTGTGGAAAGATTCTATCTCAATTTCCTTTTTTCGTTCTTCTTAGTTTTGTAAAGCAAAAACAGAGTAATACCTAGTGTCTATACACCGTTCTCCGTCCTCTACCCTATTAAAAACGACGCATGGGTGGAGGCACCCAAGGCGCTCCTTATGATCAAACCAGAGAAACAAAATAAGATACTATTAAATTATAGAGGTACCTTAAAACATAAAATTCCTTCAACGGATTGCAATTCACAATCACCACATTTATTTAGACATTATCCAACTGTGCCCAGATGTCATCTACTCAACTACATATACGATGTCGAATGCGCTAGAGGGTAGAGGGCGCAGGCGTAAGAGCTCATCAAAGCTTATGGTCTCTTTTCTTAATTTATGTCATATGATCTATAAGTTATTAGTTATTAGAGTAACTGTTGGATATCGAATTAATTTGCATGCTTTTGAGCCACCAAACCTTTTATCTTTTTAATGAAACTCCAATTTATTAAAATATTATATTATAAAGTCTAAATTTTATTAGTCTTTGTTTTGGATGGATTTCGGCCGACTTCGAGGCATGTTGAGTAGCTGAAACTCAAAGCTGGGATCTAACTAACAACCATCGCGTTATTTGATTGTCTACTTTGCAACTGTAAGGAATGCCTGATAATAATTAAAATAGATGAGTTTTTGTAATAAGATTCCAGTTTTTTGTTTTCCCGTGATATTTACATATATTAAATGATACTGTTTAATCGTGCTTATTTGAAACGGTAAAACCAGCTAAAGAATAATACAAAAATATGATATGTGCTTAAAATTGGCCACTCTATAACGGGATAAAGAGTGGCTTATCTGTTTATACTACGGTTCATTGATGTTCAGATAAGGTTGATATTAATTCTCTATTCTTTCAAACAATGGTAGCGTCGATAAAATTATTCATAAATAAACCTTTGTCATCGTATAAGAATACTATAACTTACTATACGACCGCATGTGTGGTCGTTATTAAAGTATCAAATGACACTTAAATATTAATTAGAATAAACAATGATCTAATTGCTTTTGTTTTATTTATTCTATGCTGGTTTCATTTTTGATTTGCTTATATTGTCGTAGTTGGAAGTCGTGGTTGTGTCTGCCTGTGGTATTATTTTCATATTTTATACAAGTGGAAGTGTCAACACCACTTTAAATGAAACCATAGTTATAACTACTCCATAAATGCCGAATATAAACATCGCGAAAAGAAATCCTGCGTCTAGACTGTTGAGTTATCTTGTTATTTTTTTTAGGTATGGGCTTGAAATATTTTATATGCTGTTTCCGTAAAAGCGCTGCCTCTTCCACCCTGTATGTGTGATTAAGTTTATTGGCCTTTATTGGTCCACCGGGTTTTGAGGGAGGCCGAGCTAGAAGAGCTGACTTCGGCTTGCGTACTTCGTTCATCTTGGAGAGCTTTCGCTCGGCTCGAGCTCAGAGAAATTAAAAAAATTAATCAAGATAACTGAACAGTTTAGACGTACGATTTTTTTTTCATTTCACGATGTTTATCCATACCTGTATTTCGTGTGCCGTAGTTACTCAATGATGCGAATAACGTAAACGCATACTACTACAAAAATACTACTAAAAGTTAAACAACTTTGAACTTTGCTTTTGAAGTACTTTTTGACATGATTATAATAAAGGGTCTTTTTAAGAAATAGATAGGCTAAAATATTTTTGAGCTGGATAGTTTTTGTATCGGGCAAGAATATTATATAGGCTATATAATATTCTTGCCCGATAACTATACAACTATATATATAATCATGTCAAACAGTAATTGAACTTCTAATATCGTTCATATTTTTTTGTTTATCTCATAATATGGATAACCTAAGCAAGATCGCGAAACATAGGTAAATTGATAACACTATCTAAACTTTTATTTAAACCGTTTGTAAACTTTCTTTAATTTATTTTAATGTTGCAATTTGACAATAATCTTTAAATATACAAATTAATTATGTTGGATAATCTGAACTATAATTAATTATTTTGGATAATCAATTAAGTGCTTAATGATACAAGTATTTCTTAATTTTATTAGGTAATATATATATGATTAACCAATAAGACGAAAATATCTTCATTAAAATTATTTAGGTCCTTCGCACTTCCCTATTTATTTTACTGTTTTTATTCCATATAAAGTTTTTATTCTCTAATTTATTAAGATATAATTAACTGCAAATCGTGAAGACTTCAAAAATAAAGCGAGGCCGGTCGTGGCGCAGCGGCACGAGGTGTGACTGCAAAACCGACTGGTTGTGGGTTCGATCCCCACTCGAGGAGATGAAATATTTACTTAAATTTATATTTCCATTTCTTCGCTCTGGTGTCGAGGTTAAGCGTGGCGTTGAGTTCTGCCACTCAACACGCAATGCCTCCAAAATTCGGCAGAAAGTGGGGAACGGAGTGTCTTAGCACTAGGTTCCCTCTGCCTACCCTGCTGTGTGCGGGATACAGCGTGAAGCTAATTTATTTTTTTTTTAATTTCAAAAATAAATAAATAAATAAATCAGCTATACGCTGTATCCCCCACATAGCAGGGTAGGCAGAGGGAACCTAGTGTTAAGACACTCCGTTCCCCATTCTCTGCCGAAATCTGGAGGCATTGTGTGTTGAGTGGCAGAACTCAACGCCGCGCTTGCCCCGACACCAGAGCGCAGAAATGGAAATATAAATTTAACTTTTCGAGTGGGGATCGAACCCACAACCAGTCGCTTTTACAGTCACATTTTGTGCCCCTGCGCCACGACTGGCCTCGTAAAGACTCATAATCTGATAAAATTTGCGAAAAACAACTCCAGACTTTACTTTTATGGCGAAGTTAATTGTGCTCAACTATCACCACTCTCGAAACGCCATAGCTGGAGAACTGCACTGACCTGAACTTTTACTTTTTACTGTAGTAACAAGTTATAAGTAGCATCAGTTACTAATGTAAAGTTTCTAAGCAATAAGCAGAGACTTGTTTGGCTAAGACTTACTTGCAATTCTTATACTATCAATTCCGCAATGCAGGTGTGATATAATTCATAGATTAAACATGTAATAAGTACATGTAATACAAGATTATTAATATCTTTTCTATTGCGGTTTTTAACGCTGCTGTTTATCTGACCCCTAAAACATTCAAACGAATCTACTGGATTTAAAAAATAAATTTTAGTGTTGATATAAAAAAAACAAGTGTTCGGGAGCATTTTGCAAATGGGAGTTGCTGGCGTGGTTGCGGACGACGACTTGTCAAGTGAATTTCAGTAGATATGAACGTTTAAATAAAGTATGCCACGACAAAATAAATTATTAAAATATGTAATTTTTTAATGTGGAACTACATATTTGAGTCTGAATCTTTTTTTAGCTTCACGCTCTTTCCTGCATATAACAGAGTAGGCAGATGAAATCTGGGAACCTAGTGTGGTGTAAACACTTCCGCTTCCAACGTTCCACCCAATTTTCGAGACTTAGCAATTTGAGAGGTGGAACTCTTAAAGTCGCGCTTTTGTCTAGGCACCAGAGCGAAGAAATAAAAATATTAATAAATAATCATTCATTCTGCCGAGTGGAAATCGAATCCACAACCGTCGCGTTACTGTCACGCTTGTGCCCCTGCGCCACAATGGCGTCAATATTTTTAGACAACTATAAAAAAATCATCGATTTGACCACTAAGCCATATGTCCGTATTGCTATGTCGAAATTAGTGGCGGAACTCAACGCCGCGCTTTGCTACGACACCAGAGCGAAGAAATGAATATATAAATTTAAGTAAGTATTTCATTTTCTCGAGTAGGGAACGAGCCCACAATCAGTTGGTTTACAGTCCCTTGTGCCCCTGCGACTACGACTGGCCTATGGTAAAGAGGAAAATTAAGGACATGTTGCCAGCTATGGGCATCAATTGAAAGAGCTTGATACATACAAAACACTATGAAAAAAAAAACATCTAGAGTCTTTTGAATGAAAGCTTGTTTTTTTTTTTTTTTTTTGACTAATATTAAATTTTTTCTCAACTTGTTGGTATTCTACAGTAATTTAACGATCTTAAATGCACACTATTATCACAATCGGCTTTATGCAAATTGTTAAAATAATATTAAAACGTAACTGCTTGCTTAACCATTTTTTATAATTAATATATATTTAATTGTTACGAAATTATCTAAGTAGCACGGAAAGAAATTTTATTATGGAAAAGAATTCACATTTCAAGTTTTCGCTTTTTTCACTGTGTGTAGCTTCTTTAATATTATTAAATATATATTATTTAATTAGGTAATACGACAATTTTATGTGTATTTATTCGCCATTTCTTGAGACATTGCGTGTTGAATGGCGAAACTTAACGACGCGCTATGGCTTGTCACTAGAGCGATGAAATAAAAATATTAAATAGTTCATGCCACTAAAAAATGTTCATATAAAAAAATATTTCGAAAACTAAAACCTGACTACTGATAATCACTCGCTAAAAAGTACATATAAAACAAGTAAATATTCTCACTTGAAATTTACGTACAAACTATTTAATATATTATGATTTATTAAATAAATAACACAATACACGTAATACATTTTTAATAATTTAATACATATTGTAAATTTCAGAAGATAGCCGTGGTTTTGTGCCACTTGCACTTCCTTCTGTTGGATTAGGGCTACAGTGGAACAAATGAACATACATATACACCGGTCAAAATCATAGCCCTTCATTTTTATTCGCCGTAGTAGGATAAAAATATTGCCAAAACGTTGGTGTGCACTGTCAAAAAGTTTTCAGATTCCATGTACTGTCAAGTTTCTAACTCTACATATATATGTTCGAGTTCAAACAAAAACTCTACACTTAGTCTAAATGTGTGGATCTCTAGTTTCCACAATATTTTACATGAAAATGGTTTGGGTAGATAAAGAGTTGTATGTATTTTACTCTTATTTATATGTATATACATTTATACATAGGTATGCAGGAGTTTGTGTTGTTAGGGCGTGTATAGTTAGGATCTTGGCTCTACATGACATGTGAATACTGATAACTTTTGCAAAATTTCACGATCTAATTTTTAAGGTATTTCTTAAAAATACAGACTTACGTGTGTATTTACAACAAGGAGTTCCTGTATAAATTTGTTTTATCTCGCACATAGTAGGAAACGCAGAGGGAATTGAGAAAACTAGTGTTAAGTCCATTTCCTCTAAGATACTCCTTCCCATTCCCCACTTTTCGCCGAATTCCGGAGGCATTGCATGTTGAGTAGCGAAACTCAACTCCGCGTTTTGACCCTTTACTAAAGCGATGAAATGTAAATAGAAAATATTTGATTTCCTCAAGTGGCTATCGAACCGTCACACGCTTTTTCACTGCGCCACGATGCCACAATAAATTATATTTTTTTTTATCAAATATCCTCATATGTTTTAACATTAATATTCATTTAGGATAAATCTAATCAGTAATAGAAGGGAAAGTTGTTTCCTAGTTAAAAATTATTTAACTTTCACTGCATACCAGCCCTAACTGGCGATGGCCGCGGGAATCTGCCAAACGCAGTGTTCGCCGGTCAGCCGATAGATGGCGTTGCCAATAAAATTATTTATATTTATAAATTAATGAAAAATAATAGATTTAATTAATTTACTTTTTGCATTTTTTTGTGATATATGACGCTATTCCTTTTTGCAATTTTGAGTAGGAGAATGACGGCAACAAAATATTTATTTTTAAATTTTACGCTGTATCCCACATACCTATTTTATGTACCTGACTTAAGATACTTCGTCTCACACTTTCCGCCCAATTCTGGAGGTATTGCATATAGTGTGGTGGTACTCAACGCCGCGCTTTACCTCGTACCAAGGCGGGGAAATGAAAATATTACGAGGATTTCTTTGTGACATTTAAAATTCCATCAACTTCAATATAGATTAGCTGGATAAATCATAGCGTTCTAACTTCAACACTTAATAACATGAAAAATTATACAAATTTCAAAGAGAATCAATAATAAGAAGCCAATGAAATCTCAGCTATTCTATGAAGACACCATCGATAATTCGCACGTTCCCATCAATTTACCATACACCAGCAGGCAGCTATAAAATATTCAGCGAGCGCGACCGGTCGCACGCGTTAGTATGTAACGGTGTTGACCTGAATGTTTGTCCTTAACGCTATATGGACTGTAGATCTTGTGGCCGTCGATGTGCTATGGAAAATTTTACCGTGGTACCTTTGAGTGACTGATTTTGATTAGTTTATTTGTATCAACAAATAAAAGGTATAGTTTTATATATGCTATGCTTTTTTATATTTTATAGCTTTTTTTTTCTCTTATTTCCTGTCTCGTAAAGAATAACTTAGGGCTATTTGATTACATAAAAAAGTGAGAATCAAACTGATTTCAATTGGAACTGGCTAACAAAACTTAGTATCTCCTATAATACATTTTATCTGATTTAAATTTGAAAACTCTACAATTGTGTATAGTTATCACTTCTACCGATTTATCTCCGTCGTGTTTTCTCTATTCAACGTTACATTGGCAAATTGAAATGTGCTCAACTGGCATTGAAAGAACTGACTGATTAGATTTGAAAAAAAAGTCGCTATGTGCCGTATTTGGTTTAAATACTTTTCAAAATTTTCTTTTTAGAATGGTGTTAACTTGTTAAATATTGAATTGAGCATATTACTAATCTGTTGTGGCTAACATCTATATGAATACTTATCTTAAAAAAAAAAAAAAATGTATAGACGAATGTAATGAGCACGAACTCGATTTATTGACTAGTAAGCAGTCGAAGGTCCCATCTTCCAATTCCATGGTTATAGACCAGCTCGATAGTATCATAATATTGTATTGTCATCTAATCTACATATAATTGCCAAGTCACATGATGATAAAATAATTAGAAGTACGTGTTATTCAAATTCTTAGATTTTATTACATAGTTACTTAGTTACCTCAAGCTTAGTAGTAAGCTCGATCTAATAAAAGCTCCTTAAAAAAATTACTCAACACGCAATGCCTCCAGAATTCGGCAGAAAGTGGGGAACGGAGTGTCTTAACACTAGGTTCCCTCTGCCTACCCTGCTGTGTGCGGGACACAGCGTGAAGCGGATTGTTTTTTTTAAATTACTATCTTTATTAAAAAGAAAAACGATATCCATATCTGTAGTAACTAGATAGTGTTTTCTGATTTAAGATATATCTGTTCATAAATTGTTTAATTTCATCAACATCTTTAAAAACTGGTGACCGCCGGGCGGTCACCAGTTTTTCACCGCCCCCAACTTCGTTTGTGTGGACCTTATGTCTTGCTATGCTGCTATTTACTGCTCGTAGTGATTAAACCTTGCAGCAAGTAAGCAAAGAAGACGTAGTGACTAGACATTCTTTTTTCCGCTTTGTACTACGTCAACACGCAGACAACTCAGCACTTCTAGCTTTTAGCAACACTCGCCGCTTCCTTCCTTCTTTCCTTCATAAAGAAGGGAGTTAGGAATTCGATTCCTAATTCCCTTCTTTATGGAAGCGGCGAAATAACAACAAAAAAAATTACAACCATCGCGAAGGTATTCAACGTTCCACGATGTCGTCAATTATTGTTAATGATTTCTATTTGTAAATTAAAATTGTCTACTTAATTGAACAACTTTCTAAAGCGCCATTTAATTTTATTTTTTTCTATGTAAGGTGTACTAGTCTTCAAATATAGTCCTGCTCAGGCCTAAAAAAAATAATTTCTTCAATCCGAGTTATAGTTCAGAAGATGTGCGTGTACAAACACACAAACAAATAGAAATTTTAAAAATCATACATTCATATTCTATTAGGGTTTTTACATCCCCGCCCTAACTTTTATAATTATATAATTAATGTAAAAAACGTATTAACATTTTTTACTGTTTTATTGTAGTATAGAATAGATCGCATAAATATTATATTTATCTTTAAGTATAAAATGCAGTTTTTCATTAAACTGCTATGTATCTGCGACCTTCGCGCTTGGTCAAACGCATTCAGCTTAACGCATTAAATAAGTTATAGTCATCATTCTTGATACAGTGTAATTATCTTCTGAACTATCTAACCGAATTGACTTTTTACTAACAGTATTGTCGTATTTAAATAAAATAAAGCTAATACATAAATATCTTCTTTGCGAACACAGTATCAACCATACTACATACCCAGGGAGTCCCCATGCTTTACGTGACCTTCCGTTAAGCATGGGGACTCCCTGGGTATGTACGTGCGGGCTGATGACAGTGGACAAGGCGAAAGCGAGAGAGACAGAGAGAGAGAGGCCGTAGTGTTTGGCGCTCCGTTCTCTCTGGCTGGTGTAAAAAATGTATATATGTCCATTACATTTTAATTCCAATTAAAAATGTTTAAAAGTCGCACGTGTGTAAGCAACAAACAATTAATAAAAATATAATTGACTACTTTCATACTCTTGCCCTTGGTGTAATGCGCGGTCTCTCGACTCTTAATTAAGACGCTACGATGCATCTCTTTGACCTCCATACGTTCTCGTGGTCAGTGTCTTGTATCTAAGTGCACTTTAACGTTATATATGCATCGAAATTACTCTCAATTTTGATACATTTTCTTTTTTTTTAAATGTATAAATTAAATATATTTTAATTGTATTAAACATTAGGAATTTAGGTTCCTCGGGGAGTGTTGGGGAACACTTGGAGAGCACTTCTCTAAGTATATACATATTTATAAAAAGATAGGTTTATTACTCTAACAATGATTTTTTTTTAGTTCTTAACTAATATATTATATAATATACGGGAGACGCATAGAGGTTAAATGTTTGATTATCAATAGGGCCATTTAGAATTTGATTAATTTAATTGGATCTAATATTTTTAAATAAATTTAATTTATTCTTTTCTATTTTACAGGTAAGTTAAATAATGGTTTCACATCAACACACTTCAAAGTTACATGTGAGTAAGTACTTTAAGTTATCTTCTAGCACTTCGTGTATTACGTCCAATCCAAAATTCTAAAAGAGTAATGAAGATCATTCATCTCCTATGAACGATCTGGATTACTCTTTAAAATTTTTTTAAAGAGAACCTAGTGATAAATCACTCCGTACTACCCTATGCACAGAATAATCTTCGAAACACTGCGTCCTGTTCCTAGAGTGGAAAAATTATAATAATTCATTCTCACGCGCGGGCATTGAACCCATAACTGTCATTTTTACCTGAGATCCTGAGCCAATAGGGCTTAATATTTTATATAGATAATTCGTAACATATAATGGCAGTATATATTTGTAACGTTCAAAATGATTTTTAATAAATAATACTTAACTATGATGGACATATTACATAGTAGTTTAATATTTTTTGCACTTATTGATATTCACGAAGCGCTCTTTCAAATTGAGTTACTATCAAGTTTTTGTGTAGAATTTAAACACGTTTATAATATTAGATATGTAAATATAATACCAAATTGTGATGATTTACCTCGATGAGCAATTTATACTTTTTTGTCGTTTTAACTTTTTTTCTGCATATAACAGCTTAGGTAGAAATAAATTAATAGATAGACGCTTTTTTTTACTGACCAGATTAACTTACTTGATACTTGAAGACTAACTTAACTGGTACTGAATTTTGGTGGACAAAGAGCAGATCCAGTATTCAACACGAAATGTCTCCAAAATTGGACAGAAAGTGGGGAAGAAAGTGCCTTTTTTAACATCAAGGTGTTGTGTGCCTACCCTGATAATAAAAATGATTTAGTCTTTTCAAGAACACAAGGGCGTGGCGCAGGGGCACAAATGTGCGACTGTAAACGCGACAGGTTGTGGAATATGAATGAGTAGTAGTATTTCCAATTCCTTTTTACCTTTCCTGGTAACGAGACAAAGTGAGGTCTTATGTTCCGATACTCAACACGCAATACCTCCATAATTTGATATAAAGTGGGGAAGAGAAGTGTCTTCATAGGAACGGATTAGTTTCTCTCGGCCTACCCTGCTATGTACGGTACAGGGCAGAAAAGAAAAGCTTAAAAAAGGCAGTGTTACACATAAGACATTGTAAAATTTAAATTGGTGATGGCGTAAATGAGTTGTTTGTATTGCGTTTGTACCCGTACCTTGAGGTATTGTTAAATAGTTGTAGATTCTATGACGAAATACAAACATGGCAGTGACTTTTGTTACTTATCCACGATAGATTGTCGATGTATAAATTCATTATGTAATAAGTTAAACATATCTCTTGTTGTTAAATTTTTTATGCTTACCCTGTATCCCACATATAGCAATGTGGCCAGAAGGAACCTAATGTTAAGATACTCTGTTCTCCACTCTCGGTAAAATTTTCAAGACACATTGTGTGTTTAGTGCAAAGAGAGCACTCAACCCAGCGCTCTGTCACGTTACCAGAATAAAGAAGTGAAAATAATTAATTCTCCATAGTGGGTATCGAAGCCACAATCATCAATTTTACAGTCAGAGGTTGTGCCGCTGAGCCATGCCAGCTATGAGCCATTTTAAAAAAAATATAACTTTACGTATATAGCACGGTACGTAGACTAAACAAGACGGACGGACAGGGAGGTTCCCTGTGATGTGAGTGAGTGATGAGGCACTCCGTTCCCCACGCGCCGTATCATTTAATCAATACCAATACAATTTTCAGATATACTGATAAGACAATGTAAATACAGCTTTACGCCGCCGCGAGCCAGTTACTAGCGGTATTAATAAACGGTTCATATTGTAATTGTGCTTTTGAGGTCGTTAAACAGGCCGGGGCCCTTGTAACATATGTATGTGGACATTATTGAGTGTAGAATTATTAGCACGCGATACGATTTAGATGGAGTGAAAAATAAACTATACAAATGTATATACTAGTAGTAAGAAAATAAATATAGTTATTTTGTAGAAAAATGACTTCATTCTATTTTTTTAAATCTAATTTAATAATTATGTCAATGTATACTGAAAGCTTCAAATTAAAATTAAATTAGCTTCACGCTATATCCCGCACACAGCAGGGTAGGCAGAGGGAACCTAGTGTTAAGACACTCCGTTCCCCACTTTCTGCTGAATTCTGGAGGCATTGCGTGTTGAGTGGCAGAACTCAACGCCGCGCTTAACCTCGACACCAGAGCGAAGAAAATGGAAATATAAATTTAAGTAAATATTTCATCTCATCGAGTGGGGATCGAACCCACAACCAGTCGGTTTTGCAGTCACACCTCGTGCCGCTGCGCCACGACCGGCCTCAAACTGAAAGCCTACTTAAAATGTTTGATTAATTCTCATGCAATATTTCAAAAAGTGCAAATACGTCATTGTTGCACCGAATCAGCAATAAGCTTATTTTATTTGTACTCGTAGTGTATTTCAGGGAGACAGAAGAAGTGCATATTAAAAAAAATTCTTCATTATTCAAAGGTAAATTAAATATGCGCGTACTTTATGGCCTACTGTATTAGACTAGCCATATTATTAAACACACGCATTACTGATGCTGATACTTAAAACAAACCAAAAACTAAGGACTGCCCTGTCTTGTTACCTTATAGGCTTGCCCATGAAAGTAGCTATTATACAGGATGGAAGTGTCAGCACCACTTTAAATGAAACCACTGTTTTAACTACTCTATAAAAGCCTAATACAATTTAAAAAATCCCATAAATGAAAAAGTTATTTTTTCAAACAAAATAAATAATAAAATTATTGTTGTAATATAAAACGCCATTTGTCAAGAACGACGCACGCACACTTAAACCTATCAAAGGGAAACCGCCGCATACGTCTCATTCCGAAATCGAGTCGTAGGTATTGGCGACAAAGTTCAAATTTGGTTAACCTTTAGTATTTTTGTGTGTTTACGTTATTGGTATCTATGCGTAACTGCGTCACACGAAATACAGGTATGGATAAACAATGTGAAATGAAAAAAAAATCCTTGAACACTTAAAACTGTTGAGGTATCTTGATTAATTTCTTTAGTTATGGGTTTACAATATTTTACCCTATATGCTGTTTCCGTAAAAGGAACAGTGACATTTCCATCCTGTATATATAAAAATAATTCTATAAATTCGACTGACAACCCTTGAGACTATATAATCTATATCAGTAATCAGTATAAATTACGACTCGTATATATATATAATTTACTGACGGCGGATCAATGATGCACTTGTTTAGTCATATAGCCGAAACATTTAGATTTAATTATTGTAACTCTACTGTATCATAATTAAAAGTTAAGTCAAACTCAAAATATTGTCTATTCAATTTGGACATTGAACGCACTTTTGAATTCTTAAGTCTCATAAAAATGTTAGTTGTGTCAGTTTTACAGGAAGCTATTACCGGCTCAGAAGGCAGTTCTGCTGAAACGAGGAACGGAGTGTCTTTACATAAGGTTTCCTCTGCCTACCCTGTTATATTCGGGATAGAGCGTGAAGCAAAAAACTTACGTCTTTGCCTATACTATGTGGCACGAAAGACGTAAAAATAAATTTCTATAGACATATAATAATGTATAATCTCAATGTTGTCCATACGTCATAGACGCGGTGACGCAAGCCACCGTCACGAATGCGAGTATCATCTAATTTTACATATCAAAACGACTTTGTTCTCAGAACGGTTGATCTTAATTATTCCAGACTACGTTTGTGATCCTTAATGTGCCTCACGAAGCGAAACGAAGCGAATACAAATGTTATAGTTGCTGTAAATATTATTGCTGAAGTTTTCGATTTTATGTTATTTTATTTCTAAATACATAAACTTGTATTTTCTATATTTAGTGTAGTTTCATGAAGACCCTCCGGAGGGCATGTATGAAGAGGTTGATGACAGTGGACGAGGCGAAACAGGTATGTAGAGACCGTAGCGTGAAGTTAGTAGTATGTTGTAAGTATGTCTGTCTGGCTGTATCACGCTTATCTCCGAAAGTGCTGAACCGATTTACTTAAAGCTTTCACCAACTGCTTTGTTTTAATCCAGCAAAACATTTACAGTTTGTTTCATAAAAAAACGATTCATTACGAAAAGTTATCGTCATTTAAATGAACTCAAGGGATGAGTTTGCCTGCAAATATATAGCAATTCATACTTATATTATAAATTTGAAAGTAACTCTGTCTGTCTGTAACGCAATCACCGCCAAACCTTTGATCTGATTGTGATAAAGTTTCTTTTATAGATACTCGACGGTTTTGGGATGAACATGGGAATTTGTTATTTTAATTTATATTTCCATTTGTTCGCTCTGCTGTCAAGGCAAAGCGCGGCGTTGAGTTCTACCATTCAACGTGCAATGTCTCCAGAATCCGGCGTACAATGAGGAATGGCTCTGCCTACCCTGCTGTGTGCGAGATACAGAGTGAAATTGATTTAATTTTGATTTGTTTTTGTTACTTTTACTTATTTTGTTTGTTAATTTTAATTACTCGGGTATTTTTCTAATGTTAAAAAAAAATCCCTTAGTTATGTCTACTTATTATTATTTTTCGGCTTATTTTGATTATTTAGGCTTATACTTTCATAAAATAATTTCATACATATATTTAATAAATATTCGTATACTTCAAGCGGGCGAATCCGCGCGAATCCGCTAGTTTTTATTGAGAAACAAACAGCTTCATCGAAACATAGCTAGGCTAAGCTGGTTTAGTGGGATTTAGACTCATAATGTCAAATAAGTATTGAGACGTCAATCAACACGCTATATCAATAAACTGATAAAAAGTAGCAAAAATTACGATTTATTCTCATATCTGCGTTAGGACGCAGAAAAAGTACAGGAAGATTATTATTATTTATATTTTAATTCCGTATTAGTTCCAGGAACAATCAAGAAACATTGTCATAACAATATTTTTAACATTATTAAAGTGTTAGTCCACACTTAGGAATGAGAAATACTTATTTTGAAACCGTATAAAAATTTGGACGTAGCGGGATTTGAACCTGCGCCTCTTGGAAACCATCCACTTGGACGGTCGCCAAATCCCGGGTTCGAATCCCACTACGTTCAAATTTGTATACGTTTTCTAAATAAACATTATCATAACAGTTTAATAATAGCACTATTACAGAAAATACTATTTCATAAGTTGTGTAGCTCTGACTCCAGACAGATGAGTTTTCGCTTCTATCTTCTGCCAAATTGTGTCCACACACGTCACGGAGCGTCGGTGACGCGGGCCCACGTCATAACGTATCGTCTAAATTTATTAGATTTACTCTACTTATACTCCTACATAGTAGGTATGATTAAGGCCGTCGTAGCGAAGCGGCATGGCATCCGAGTGTAAACGCTACGGTTGTGGGTTTGATTCTCACTCGGGGGAATGAATAGTTTTCGTTTCCTAGCTCTGGTAACAAGACAAAGCGCGGTGTTGAGTTGCGCCACTCGACACGCGATGTCTCGAAAATTGGTACAAACTCGAACCAGTAGTTGTTTAGTTTAACGCGTCAATCTAACAAACCCTTTAGCTTTATAATATCAGTATAGACATATTATAAAATATAGATTTAGTAGGGAACGGAGGGTCCTATCACTAGGTTCCCTCTACCTAGTCTGCCGTGTGTGGGATACAGTGTGAATATGATTTTTATAAGAATATATATTGATCAGCTATCTAAACCAGCCCTGCCTATTATACCTTCAGACACCAAAAGAGTTTTCCGAATTCTTTTGGCTTAAAGGTTAACAATGTAGTAGGTACAACAGTTATATAACAGTTACTATTAATTCCTTAGTAATCACGGATATAGATAAAAGAACTATTATTAAATATGACTTCTACTATAACATTTTCCTTAATGCTATACGCCTCGAAGTTATTTTCAAGTTTAGCCGATTCTCTTAATTGTTTGGATTTTTTTTCGTGTTAATTAATCAAAGTTATTACTTTTAAATTTATTTTTACCTGCGGCTTCGCCCGCGTGGTCAAATGAGGAAATAATTATGAGTTGTGTATGACACATGACAGAAATTGAGTGCCCGAGGTAACTGTGACGATAGGAAATGGATTAAAGTGATTTAGCTTATAGCCTTCATAAATAAATGGTATTATCCAATACAAAAATATTTTTTCAATTCGAACTGATTTTCATTTTATGAATATGTGACAGTAAACGTAACAGGTTGTGGGTTCGACTCTCACTCGAGAAAATAAAATATTTATTTAAATTTATATTTTCATTCTCTGGTGTTGAGGAAAGCGTGGTTAACACTACCTAAATGCGAAAATCGCAATGCCTCCAGAATTCGACAGAAAGTGGGAAGCGGAGTGTTTAACACACTAGGCCCCTTCTGCCTACCCTGCTACATGCTATATAGGTACAACGAGAAGCTATATGACTGTAGTACTAATGTATGATATAACTATAATTTATGATATAAATATAAACGATTTTACAAATTAATTTACACATAACAATATGAAATAAATTTAATATGCCAATCAGTTTAATATAGTTTCTGTCCCTTATAGGTTTTTAACGGCAATCACACTAAATTCGAAAAATAATTGAATTTGATATTTATTATCTATACTAATAATAATTAATAACATTAGTAATAATATTGTTTATGATTTTACAAAACAATCTTCATCATGACGCAGTGCGTCTGACTGTAAACGCGACGGTTGTGAATTCGTTCCCCACTCGTGGAAATGTTTATATTTATTATCATTTCTTCGCGAAAAGCGCGACGTGAGTTCCGCCACTCAACACACATTAGCTTGAAATTTGGAGAACGGAATGTGTAGACACTACATTCTCTCACCCACACTGCGATACAAGAAAAACCACGCCAAAACGCCATAACACCCCCCCCCCCCCCACTCCTCCCTCCCCCCATATATACCAATAAAAATGCTAAAGCGATAGCCGCCTGCCGCATACCAATTGCATTACACGCTCACGAACTTTCGATTTGTTTAATGCTTTAAACATATTCTGCTATTTAAATTGGTAAACTGTGCACTCACTTGTAAAATGACATTTGCTAATCACTATATACAAGGCGCGCTTTGTTATCACATAGTTGTTATGTCTGTCCGTTTGTTTGTATGTAATGGAAACTAGGAGATACATTATGGATGTTGTATATACAATGTAGTCTTTTGATTCTTCTTTTATTTCTATGTGCAATAATTAGAAACAGCTATTCTTGTTAATTCTTGCTTTATTTCTTTTCTTATTTGGACAAATCTTAATTTTAAAAGTAGTGAGTATTTAGTAATGTAATTTGATTTTTCACTTTCTTTCCATTAGGACATTAGAGAGGACGTCGTGGCGCAACAGCACAGTTTTTGACTGTAAACGAGATGGTTGCAAGCTCAATTTCCGCTTAGCTAATGATTTTTTTTATGTCTTCGCTGTGGTAACAAAACAATACGGAATGTCTTGTCTTGAAGATTTTAGAAATTTTATAAGAACGGTTATTTTTTAATTTTTTTTCCTCTGCATACAAGGCTTTATAGATGTGGGGACCCCGGGGAAACCATAAAGTGGGAGCTTATTAATTTTTGGGTTAACTTTAATTTCAAAATATTTATTGTCCACACAAAAAATATTTAAAACAAAATGATTTCAAGGTAAATACAATTGATTAAAAATTCAATGAATGATTGGGGGCCTTTGATGGAAGGTGCGTAGCGATTCATGCCAGCCCTATATAAAGGGCTGCACCATTTCATCCACCACAACCTCTATAAGAGCGCACAATGTTAGAACGCAACACGCAACACAGAGATATAGTAAAGAAAATATTGGGGATACTGCCTGGTCACTGTGTGTACAGACAAGTGCAGCAGGCTGTAAAGTCTCACTATATTGATAATTCAGCTCGTGTGCGAATAGGAGTTGGCATATTCTCTTAGTTAGACATCCAATTGGGTAATAAATAAGGTTGTGGTATGTCAGCTGGCTGTTTAATTTATATTTGGATAGCTGTCTTCAAATAAATAAAGGAATTTCATACAATAATGTTAAAAAATAATAATTTCTAGAGTATTTTTTGATTGACTTAAAAAAAATATTTTTTCTGTGGTCGACAGGACTGTGGACCATACTTGTTAATAATTTCCGTTTGATATCTCCTGACTTAAAACAAGGATCTTGACAGACAAACGAACAGGCAGACACACAGACAGACGGGTATTAACATGAATTATCCTATAAGGCCCTATCTGCATACTATGCAGGATACAGTGCGTATCTATGAAATTATAATACGTACTATTATTATTATAAACTTTTTCTTATCTTAAATCATCTTATCTTGTGGTTGTGGCATACATAGAGTACCTAGATCATTAATTAGGCCATTAAAAACCTTAGTCGAATTTGTAAGCACTACCACCGTAGCAATTTCACTGTAATCTACAGCTATTAATAGCAACGTAGGCGTTAATACAAAAATTATTTATACTTCACGCTGTATTCCATATACAGAATGGTAGGCAGAGGGAATCTAGTGGCGTAACTCAGCGCTGCCGCCGAGTAAATAATAATGCCCCCGGGCGGGACTCGAACCTACAACCTTCTCGTTTAGAATTAGACGCTGTGTCAAGACGGTCACAATTAATTACTCATATAAGTCTAAAGGAATTCTGAACAATGTTTATTTTCCTTCAACTGCGCCGCCATAATGTTGGACAAGTTTACCATAATTTATCACACAAATAAACAAACTCGAGGCAGGTAAGGTACAAGATGGGAATACAGAATGGTATTTTCGGAGATTATTTGCTTTGACCTTGTTATGTTGCACATATTATGTATACATATTTGGCTGAATCGCGATATTTTTACAAAATTTCTATTGTATTTTATTTAAAAAATTTACATAGAATTCCCTCTAACCTAGTATTTAGACACTCCGTTCACCTTTATACCTTTTGCCCGCCTGATTTTCGCCACATAACGTTAATAATATTTTGATTTGACTGGTAATAATTAATGCGCGCTTCACGTTATTACCAGAGCGAGGAAATCAAAATTACTCATTTGCCTGACTGAAAAACGAATGTGATCACAGGCAGATGTTGCACTGCGACGGCCTCTATTCTTTTACTTAATTCATTGAGTCATTGGAAGTAAATTAGAAACATCTAAATAAATCATTTTTTTAGTAGCATACGTCAAACTATAAAAATATATTGCCGCTTTTATTTTATTTTCGTTTATCTTGATGTTAACTAATAGGTATATCATCTATTTATATATAATTCTATAAATATGTTTGAATTCATTATATCGTATTGTGGGATCAGTGAGAACTGAGAAGCCACTCGAAGTCTGGCCGTCTGGCCGGCCGATACAAATTACAACGTTTATTTTAGAACGCTGCGGCGCGATTGTAGCGCGCCAAAAGTTCACGTAAACATGCCGCTTACAAACTTCACATTTGCCGCGAAAATATGACAATTTAGTTATTTTTTTTAAATTGTCCTCGTGCTTAGGTAGTGTGTGCAATGTGCCGGATATGTTGTTGTAAAGGAGGTTTTATAGTGATGTGTGTTTTAAACCATAGTGTATATGGTGTGGTGGTACTCGTATTTAACAATAACCAAAATATCTGTAAGTTAGTTATATATACATAATAACTAAAGGTAAAGAGTTAGTTGCGTGCATTGCGTTGATACTTATGCTCTTGACAGTGTTCTTCCTCAGTCAATTCCTGAGTTCATAATGCAGGTCTAAATTTTATGATGATCTGACGCGTAGGTAGTCCTTGTCATTTATCTCTTTGCTGTAAGTTCGTTGACATCCGCATCGCTTAATACGACACTTGATCTCCACTTATTCTATTCATAGCCTAAGTCTATCTTAAAAGAAACAAATAAAAAGCTATTTGTTGTTATACAGCTTTGAAATTGTACTTGTTACTACAGCTGTTAGTTAAGTACATTTTTGATTAAGTATAGTTAACCTTTTTTTTCTATTTGAAAGTGTACTTTTAAGTTTATGTTCTGTTTATGTTTATGATTTTTATGTCCACGATTATGGACTAGCGCAAAAATTGTAAAACCTCAACTAAAAATTATTGAATACGTAAAAGAATTCAGTAAATATTTTTTGAGTAAAATTTTACCTGTTTTGATAAAGATTCTATGAACGAATCTCACTTAATACTTCTCAGAAGTTTCACTGGCGTCTAAACTTTTTGAAGTAAGACTGGTTTTTGTTGTATTAAAGGCCTCGTTGTGACATGATAAAAAAATATAAAGCAACATAATCACTTTATGCATATATTGACTTATAATTTTATTTATATCAGAAACGGATGAATGGAGGATGAACTTGTCGTGATAGCATGTTATAACTTATATCATTAAGATAAAACAAAACAAAGACGATATTTTTAAATAAAATGATGTTTGTTTATTTTTCTTTCTTGAATATTCTCAAGATTAGCAGAGAAAATCTAATGAAAGAAGACTTTTTCTAATTTGCATATAATTAGAATATGCGTTGAAAAGGAAGCTTACTCTATATTTTGCCCAATAATAATAGCTGAAAAAAAATTACAAAAAAATACATTCCAAAATAAAATACGAACCCACAGTCATCGTGTATCCTCCAGGTGCAAGCTAATTGTGCCAACATATCATCAGTTAGTTAATAAAATAACTAGTATTAGTCTTGTCTACGATTGAATATAAATGGAGTCGCTTCCTTTCGTTCTTGATCACAGATCCTTCACCAGGTTTCAATTACACGTCAAGAGGGTAGCGGCCGTGGTTGTCAGGCGTCGTTATTTACGATGCAGTATGCCGTTTATACCATTGTATTTGTTTTGTAATACAACATTGTGAAATTTTTGTTCGAACGTTTTTTGGCACATGGCGAGACGACTGCAAATTCTTTGCATTCTACTTAAGCACCCAGGAAAGTTGCCCAAAACGAAAATTTTCTACTTTTATTTTCATATAGACTCTATGCAGTTAAAATCGGAGTAGAGCTAAGTTTATTTTTAAACCCGCCACGCCGTTCCAATGGCATGTAACAGGTGTTGCTCTCTTACAAGATTGCATATATCGTCCAGGCAAAGGATGAAGGAAGGAAAATGAGGTGTGCATCACACCTTGAAAATAATTTCCATCACAATTTACCCGTTAAACAGCCGACAACCTGCGCAGGCGCCGGCTGTTACGTATCAAGTCAGTGTCACTCTGGCCGGCGACGCGGACGGACGTATTGACCTCGCGCAAAGCACGTGTTGTTGTGAGTAAATAAGCGTGGACAATTTGTGTCAATTGAACCGGACTACAGTGTGTGTGCTAGTTAGTGACAGACACATTGGATTGCTCGAGCGCCTACCACAGCTCGATTCGCTACACGATTTGCCGCACTGTGCCATTGTTTATTTTGACAACGTAACGTATTTTAGATCTTTTGTTATGTATACTATCCAAAACATCGGCACCATTTACTCTATTAGCCACTATGTATCCGACTGATGTACTCGTGTCTACAAGAACTAAACAAAAAGCTATTCTCAGTATAGAATAAAAACAAACGAAAAAATTCCCCGAACGATTAAAACAATCAGTACGTTGACTGACAACGGGCGATGGGAGCGCGGCCGTTTGTAATGATTTTATTGGCGGCATCATTATCAATGAGTTAAATAATAACCTGAATTGTATCATGACTAAGCTTCAAGCGTCCAATTCAACAGGAATGTACGTAACAGTTAATATAATGATAAATTCGAAAGATATATAGGTATATATATCATTTTTATTCGACATGTGTAGAGCATTTCTGTTTATTAATGAATCATTTTATCGCACTGCTTGAGGTTCTGGGTCAAAGTCAACCTCTCCAAGGTGTATCCCTCTCGACAGTTGAGACCCTGTCGATTGGCTTACTTAACACCGTCTAATACTAGCTCAAAAGGTTAAATTGTATTTCAGTTTTTTTTCCTTATAAAACGTTATTTATTATATTCTCCATTCACTACTCAGTTAGAGTTTTCCTAAATCAGTGAAACGATGTTATTTTTAAATAATAACGTTCCCCTAAAAGTTTAAATAATAATAATAAATATATAACTGGGACACGGTAGCGTCTATTATTTACTATTTTACCCACGTGTGCGTCTCAACTGTTTGCTTATTGTATTTTTTTATATCTTTTTTACTATGTCTTTTAATTACTGGATAAATAAATATTTTTTGCACATTCATAATTGAAATTTTCTAAAGCAAATGTGATGTTTTTTATGCGGAAATTCTATTATAATGACTTTTTTTAGTTCGAGCATAATGATTTAATTATATTTTTTATACCATACTCTACTAATAATAGAGTTAAAATTTAAATAGGATTCTCATTTAAGAGTATTATGGAATATTTTATAGTTAGTAAACTTTAACCTGCGTCCTTTTGGATGAACTTAATTAGGCTATACATTCTTAACCAACTTCGTTATGAGTTAAGAATACATGTCATTTAAGTTATTTAACAAAAATTTTGGGGTTTTTGACTATAATTAATAAGTGAAACTACATATATGTACACCTAAATTTTATCAGTTATATGAAGAGTATCGACTTAAATAATACTAATATATATGTATATGTAGATATGTATTTACATTATGCATACATATAGCCCATATATGTTATAAACACCCAGTGGCGTAGCTAGGGTATTTGTTGCCTGGTGCGGCTTAGGACTTGTTGCCCTTTAAAATGGTCAAAATAATTTCAGATTTCAAACCACAGTAGAGTAGATATATTATTTTTTATTGCTTCAAAACTATAATAACTATATATAAGTTATAATGGGGGTACAATGGTGTGTCAAGTGGCGACGAATGCGGCGTTGGAGACCGCCACCTAACACGCCACGAGGTGGAGGACGGAGCTACAAATAGCTACGTGGAATGTAAGAGGAGGGATGGAAGAAAAGATGAATGAATTATTAGATGCGATGGATGATAGAGATTTGGATGTCGTTTGTGTGACAGAGACCAAGCGAAAGGGCAATGACACGACCGATTTGCCGGGCAGTCGGGTCGCTTTCTAGGCCGGCGTACCAGAGAGCGAGCGGGGCTGTCAAGGTGTAGGTGTGTTATTGTCCTCTCGATTGGTTAGTGCAGCAGTTGAATACAAGGCGATCAACCCGAAACTGCTTTGGGTTCGCTTCAAGCTGGGGTTAACAAGAGTATTCTTGTTAGTGGCGTATGCGCCAGTATCCACAGCTCTATTAAGCGAACTCGAGGAGTTTTGGGATGTTCTAGGTAGCGTTAGAGGGAATGAAAAATTAATAATATGTGGCGATTTGAATCGGAACTGCGCGAAGCGGTTACGAGGGAGGGGGTGGGAGTGGTCAGTATGGTGACAAGAAAATAAATGAGACTGGAAAGCTTATATTGGAAATTTGCAAGAAAAGGAATTTGTTTGTGGCAAACACGACGTTTGAACACAAATAAATTCACATGTATACATGGGAGCGAGCGGAAGGGAAAAGTATGATTGATTTATTCCTAGTGGATCAGCGTATTCGAAGCCAAGTTATAGACACGCGAGTGTTTAGTGGTTCTGAGCTGGGAACAGACCATTATCTAGTCGTTGCTAGAATAAGGGGTCTGTTTGCAGGTTGGCGCAACTACACAAGGTGTCCAAACTTGGAGTCGAATTATCGCATAAGAAACTAGAAGCTTCAAGATCCACCGATTAGAGAGGAATATCAAGAAAGAGTTTCCAAGAAGCTAGACAGCAGTGAATCTGGAAATGAAAGTATTGGAGTATGCTGGTAGAACCTTAGCGATTGCATGAAAGAAGCAGCAATAGAGGTATGTGGTAAAGGGAAAGAAGGAAGACTTTACCAAAAACCGCGACGAATGGTGGGATGATGAAGTGGAAACTGCTATAAAAAGAAAAAAGAAAGCATGGCAGGATTATAAAGCCTCAGCTAAGGATAAAAGTATGAGAGAAATTAAAAAGAAACAGTATAAGCTACAAAATCACCAAACGAAAGTACTCATGAAGATGAAGCGTGAAAAGGCAGAGAATAAAAGAGACGAAAGGTTAACGAACAACTTCAGAGAAAACACGTAGCTTTTCTGACGAGAAGTTAGTGTTTCTCGAGGTTGCTTGCGAGGTTGCTTTCGAAGGACGATGAAATTTTCACGAAAGAACCACACATTTTGCAGCGATGGGCGGAATTTTACAAGGAGATGTATGAATGTGATGGAGTCCTCAGTCTCAAGTAACAGGGAAATGTTAAATGTTGATGTAGCTGATGGCGAAATCAGTATAAAAGAAGTTGAGAATGCAATACGAAGTCTGAAATGTGGTAAGGCAGCGAGAGCAGATGGAGTTATTGCCGAGATGATCGAATATGGTGGGCCACGCATTTTGGACTTGTTCTGGTTTTTGTGCAATTTATGCTGGAAATCAGGGGAGATCCCAGATGATTGGCGAGGTGCGTTCATCGTGCCTTTGTATAAAGGCACGATGAAAGACTGCGCAAACCATAAGGCTATCGGTTTGATTAGCTTGGGTAGTAAAATTTAAAAAAAATTTAAATTAGCTTCACGCTGTATCCCGCACACAGCAGGGTAGGCAGAGGGAACCTAGTGTTAAGACACTCCGTTCCCCACTTTCTGCCGAATTCTGGAGGCATTGCGTGTTGAGTGGCAGAACTCAACGCCGCGCTTAAACTCGACACCAGAGCGAAGAAATGGAAATATAAATTTAAGTAAATATTTCATCTCCTCGAGTGGGGATCGAACCCATAACCAGTCGGTTTTGCAGTCACACCTCGTGCCGCTGCGCCACGACCGGCCTCAAGTAGTAAAGTTTATGCTAAAATATTAGCGAGAAGAATGCAAGAGAGATCTGAAAGGCCGTTGTAGGAGGCCCAAGGAGGCTTTAGACCTGGAAGAGGGTGTATCGATCAGATCTTTTCCCACCGCATGATCACGGAAAAATTTATAGCCGTTAACCAAAAAGTTTTCTGTGCTTTTGTAGACTTGGAAAAGGCGTTTGACAGAGTTGTAAGAGCGAAATTATGGAAGATACTACCCCGGTACAATGTGAGCGGGACCCTTGCTGCAGGCCGTAAAGTCTCTTTACAGAGATCTCTCAGCCTGTGTGCGAGTAGGAGCTGGCGTGTCGCCCTGGTTTGACATCCGATCGGGTGTTAAACAAGGTTGTGCCATGTCAGCTTGGTTCCGGAGGGCAGCACACGATCGCCGCCTTCCGCCCTAATGAGCCAGAGGGCGGTCAGCTTGGGGAAGCTGGCCGCCTACTAACCTGGCCCCAGTAGTCGCGCGCAGGTTCCTCCCGCGCGCTACTCCGAGCAGGCCGTCGAGGGTGACCACACACCCTTGACTCCGCGACGTGCCTTGCAGGCTCCCGCCGCCGCGCTTCGCGGAAGACTATTGTCCCCGCGTCTCGCGGCCAGTGGCGGTCGAGGAGGAGCACCGTGAGATTTTAGTGGGTATTCGGACGGCCTACATCTGCCAGTCCGCAAGTCCCACATAACCCGCTCGAGTCCCCACTCGGGCCGGTATCCGTAACAGGATTTCCTCACGAAAAAAAAAATGTCAGCTTGGTTGTTCAATTTGTATTTGGATAGCCTGAGGTTAAGTTTAACCAAACAGCTGTTAGGCGAGCTCTGTCCTCTTTGGACATCCACAAGTCGAGCGGGCCAGATGGCATCTCTCCCTTAGTGCTCCGTTCCTGTGCTCCTGAGCTGACACCGGTGCTAACGCGTTTGTTTCGGCACTCTTACTCAGTCGGCGTTGTCCCAGACTCATGGAAGAGCGCTCTTATCCACCCGATCTCAAAGAAAGGCGATGGTTCCGATCCATCTAACTACAGGCCTATTGCTATCACCTCCCTGCTCTCAAAAGTCATGGAGAGCATTATCAATAGCCAGCTTTTGGTTTATCTAGAGGATCACCGATTGATTAGTGACCGACAATATGGCTTTCTTCATGGTCGCTCAACCGGTGATCTTCTAGTTTACCTTACCCATCGCTGGGCTGCGGCTATTGAAAGCAAGGGAGAGGGCCTGGCAGTTAGTTTGGACATGGCGAAGGCCTTTGATGGAGTGTGGCATGAGGCGCTCCTGGCTAAACTTCCATCCTATGGGCTTCCCGAGAATTTATGCAAGTGGATCGCCAGCTTTCTCACTGGGCGCAGCATCAAGGTCGCTGTCGACGGTTTTTGCTCTAATCATATACCCGTGAACGCTGGCGTTCCCCAAGGCTGCGTGCTGTCCCCTACGCTGTTTCTTCTGCATATCAATGACATGTTAGAGGATTCCAGCATTCATTGCTATGCAGATGATAGCACGGTGAACGCTGTTTACTCCGGCCGAGCAAGTCTTTCTCGAGAAAACGCCGAACAGTGCCGAAATAAACTTGTGTCTTCCGTTGAGGCATCCCTCAACAATGTCTCCTCATGGGGTGAAAGGAACCTAGTTCAGTTTAACCCCCTGAAGACACAAGTTTGCGCGTTAACCACAAAAAAAAACCCATTTATCGTCTCACCAGTCTTTCAGAACATTCCCCTTACAGCCGCGCCCAGTATCAGTATATTGGGCCTCAATGTTTCGAGTGACTGCCAGTATCGCGATCATTTTGAAAGCAAGGCCAAGTTGGCCTCGAAGAGACTGGGGGTCATCAACAGAGCGAGACGGTACTTCACGCCAAAACACCGTTTGGCCGGCAGGCAGGCAGGTTCGGCCTCATATGGAGTACTGTTCTCATCTCTGGGCTGGTTCACCTCAGTATCAGCTTGAACCATTCGATCGCATACAACGTAGAGCCATTCGAATCATTGGGGACCCAATAATCTGTGAAAGGCTTGATACTTTGGCTTTGCGTAGAGACGTTTCCTCGCTGTGCGTTCTCTATCGCATTTATCATGGGGAGTGTTCTGAAGAACTGTTTGACCTATTACCTGCCGCCGAATTTTCTAACCGCACAGTACGATATAAGCTGAAATATCATCCACACCACCTGGATACGTGGCAATCCACTACTGTGCGGTTTCGTAGGAACTTCCTTCCACGCACCACGGAACTGTGGAATGGCCTACCCGCGGCAGTGTTTTCAGGTCGATATGACATGAGTACCTTCAAAAAGCGCGTCTATCTCCACCTTAAAGGCCGGCAACGCACCTGTAGCTCCTCTGGTGTTGCACGGGGCCGTGGGCGGCGGTAATCACTTACCATCAGGTGACCCGAACGCTCGTTTGCCTTGTCCTTTTCCATAAAAAAAAAAGCTGTCTCCATGGAGTGAAACAAAGTAATATGGGAGTGAAAGTTGGCCTGAAGTGAAAGGTGACCTGAATGTGAATTGCCTGCTGTACGCAGATGATGCAGTGCTTATTGCATCATCAGAATGCGAGTTGCGGGCATTGGTCACCACTCTGAAAGAAGAGTGTGAAAATAATGGTCTAAGCCTCCATGCGAATAAGACAAAGGTTCTGAAATTCATCTCAAGGTCATTTTTGAAAGAAATGAAGAACGGACGCAAAATCAGTGTAAATGGTAAAATATTAGAATAGGTGAATGAAGTGGTATATTTGGGAAGATTGTTCAGTAGAGATGGAAAATACGGGATGGATGTGGAAAGGCGTATTGCTGCCGGTAACAGGGTTAATGGAGCCTTAGCTGCATTGATGTGACGGCGAAACGTCAGCACACCTGCGTGTTTGGCCATACACAATGCAGTGTTGGTACCGACGCTGTTAAACGACAGCAAAACGTGGGTATTACAGAAGAAGAATGAAAGAAAGATGAATGCCGTGGAGAATCTCTTCGTAGGATATGCGGAGTCAGCTTAGCCGATTGAATCCGTAATGAAGCGATACACAGAATGGCAGGTATTAGCGAGGATGTCACGGTGAGAATGAAGAAGAACACGCTCAGCTGGTTTGGGCACGTCGAACGAATGAGTGATGAAATAATGGCAAAAAAGATTTATGATGGACAAGTGAGTGGTAAGAGAGATAGAGGGAGACCTCGGTTGACCTTCGAAAACACAGTATCAAAGATACTGGAGGAAAGTCATATAAAAAGCATGAGGACTCCCCGGAGGGCATGTATGAAGAGGTTGATAACAGTGGACAAGGCGAAAGAGGTATGTTGAGACTACGGTCTCGCTACGGCGTTTGGCGTTCCGTTCTCTCTGACTACCTCGCTAGGCATGAAGCGTGAAGCTAATTTAAGTTATAACATTAGATTTTGGTAAAAAATATTGCAAAAATTTAAAACGGAGATTACGCGCTTTTTGACTAGCAAAGTCATTAATCACATTTTCAAAATCAATAGTATCGACTAGTTCATATTCAATTGACATGATAGCGAGATTGTATTTTTCATTTTCATTCTCTTATTTTTCTTGTACATTCCTTGATTCTTGATTGAAGAAAAATTAGAAGAATTGATCGTAGACTTTGTTGCCCCTTTCCATTTGTTGCCCGGTGCGACCGCACCGCTCGCACCCCCCCAGCTACGCCACTGTAAACACCCGTAAACCTATAAGACAATTTAACAACGCAATTGTTATGTAAAATTCCACGTATCTTGTTTCAAAACCGTTTTTTTTTGTTTTATTCAAAATATTTTTTTTCTTTCATCATTTATTTGTATATTAATTTATAATATTAAATTTTTGATATATTAAAATGCTACTATATTCAAATATTACTTTACCGTATATAAATATTTATGTTTATATAACATAGATGATCCATGCTACATCGGCTTTTAACACTAATTGTGACGTTAGGTTACGCCCCCTCTCACGCAAATCTATTTTTTTTATCTTCACGCTTTATCCTGCATATGCAGGGTCGACAGAGTAAACCTAGTGTTCAGACACTTCGTTACCCACTTACCGTCCATGTTTTTTAGACATTACGTTTCGAGTTGTCTAGTACAACGCTCCACTTTTTCTTCTTACTAGAGTGAGAAATTAAAATATTTAATTTCCCTGAGTGGGAATCGAACCACACACTCATCGCATTTACAGTGAGACGCTGTGCCACTGCTCCACGACGACGGCCTATTATTAAATCTTGTAATGAAAATGTATGATTCTTCCTATATTGTTTTGTTTCTATTATAATAATTAAAAACGAGTTATATATAAGTCTTTAAATATATAAAATATTAACTCACATGTGATAACAAATACATTAGCAACATTTATTTGTTGTCTTTATTGCTTTAATCGTTGTCTGACGTTATTATGTTTTTTATATAAAATTTAATTTAAACAATGGAACGTTTACTAAAAATATCAGAATCTATCTCTAGAAGTCTAGAAGAACATCTTGATATTCTTCATGAATAAAAGTCAAGCTATTAATATACGAACATTGCTATGATGAATAATTATGTATAAAAATTAATAAACAACATAACTAAAATTAAATTAGCTTCACTCTGTATCCCGCACACAGCAGGGTAGGCAGAGGGAACCTAGTGTTAAGACACTCCGTTCCCCACTTTCTGCCGAAATCTGGAGGTATTGCGTGTTGAGTGGCAGAACTCAACGCCGCGCTTAACCTCGACACCAGAGCGAAGAAATGGAAATATAAATTTAAGTAAATATTTCACCTCCTCGAGTGGGGATCGAGCCCACAACCAGTCGGTTTTGCAGTCACATCTCGTGCCGCTGGGCCACGACCGGCCTCAATGAAAATAACATATCTATTATTCAGTTTACCAACAATCAAGATGAGGTATAAAATAATTTTAATTTCTTATCTAAATATGTAATATATAAGATTTAGCCCGAAGTTCGCTTAAGTTTCGTACCGTGATAAATCTCCTTGGTTCCGTCTTTACGAGTTATGCGTTTAAGATTTCTATTGCGCTCTAAAATATGAATTTATTAGAAATAGTTATTTAATGAGCGCATTTACAGTAATAATGGCACTAGTTGTGTTCTTAATTTTTTGAAATTTAAACTACAATCAAATATTTTTTTGTAATATATAGGTGAGGAATTAGTAGTCTGACTCGAAAGTACGGTTGTGGGTTCGATTCTAACTCGAGGGAATCAATTATTTTCACTTCTTCGCTCTAGTAACAGAAGAGAAAATGCGCCATTGAGTCTTAGATCTCGAAAATTGGGCGAAAAATAAGACATTGTGTCTTAACACTAGATTCCCCTTCCTAAACCTCTATATGTGCGGGTTGCAGCGTGAAGCTATAACGTTTAGGTTACTTACATAACATTTACTTATACGAGTATGCTTCAGACTTATAGCCCCAAAAAGGCATCTTTTCTTTATAATTATAATATATTATAGGGTATACTCTCGTCCACAAACAAATTCTTACTAATTTTTAATATTGAAGTTGAAAAGTTTATAAGCGTAATTAATTCAAAATTGACCGCAATTTCAAGATAACAAGTGATTATTGGTTCACGATAATCGTAGAAAGTAATTTTAATTGGAAGCAACAAGGTGAACATAACTAAGTGACATTACCTTCTTTATATTTTTTATAATTGATTTCATTTCTGAATTAAAAGAAGTTACCTTTATTTTCTATTTTTTACCGATTTCGGAACAATAAACTGATGCTGGGTTGCGAAACTAAATATTTTTTTTCACAAGGCACCAAACCAAATATCGTAACCAAGTATTATACGTAAAACATTGTCGAGTGAAATTTAGAGCTTGAATTTTATCCCGATTGAACACAGAACTTGGCACCAATATTGATTTCGCATTATTTGTTGGTGAAATCGAGAACGTCGCATTACTTAAGATTTAACTTAGTTTATTATGTTTTTGACTCTCCTTGAAATCTCCTTTTTGTATATTTTTCATCAATATTATTTTCTTTTTAACGTTTATGTCCCTACATGTCCCCATTATGTCCATACAATATTATATGCTTTACATATTTGTATAAAACATTCCATGATGGTCAGTTGAATAGTTTACGCGTAAATGCGTAATAAGAATTAAGATTACAGGTGTTAAAGACCGTTGTGGCGCAGCAACACAACATTTGATTATAAACCAGACGGTTATGAGTTCAATTCCCATTCGGAGGAATGAATCATTTTTATATACCCCGTCTGGTAACAAGACTATCTTAACACTAGGTTCCCTCTACTTACCCTGCTATACGCGAGTGCTAGTTTGAAGCTATTTAAATATTTGTAAGTATATGTTTTCAATACATTTTTTTTAGTTCCACTACATTATTATATCCATATATCGATTATCGTATTATAGTAATAAATCTCTTTACATGTATGCATGTACTATTTGACCTTGATAATGGTTCCATGATTAGTTGCAATTTTTACGGTTGCATTTGTTCCTATTGTTTACTTACTAGCGCTGGCTGTTGTGGTCTTATGTGAGTGTGTGAGAAACTGAAATGTTTTCTTTAATATTATATTATATAGTTTTTGAATTATGTTACATTTGTTTCTTAAATTTTCGCTTTTTAATTACTGGTTGGCGATTTCTTTTTTCTGAGGGCATTTTTATTGCCTAACTTTGGTAACAAGAGTGTCGAAAATAAGGCAGAAAATGGGAAGAACGGAAAGTTTCGTTTCGCTTACTTACTTATCGTTTTAAATGCAACACGATGGGAATCATTTAAAGTACAGTTAAAAACTACCATTTATAAAAAAATCTGAAAAGTAAAAAGACATTGGAAAGATATCTGAAGGACTGTTCCGTGACACAAATAGCTATTGTAAAGCAATTTCTTCTTAGTTATAGAATTGTGATTTGCGCCGGCGCATTGGTTTAACGATAATAATAAATCAACCTTTAACTAGATTTCAAATGAACAATATAAGCTTTACGCGGTAATGTTAGTGACGTAGGTACTTTATAGTATACAGAATTACATTATTTACATACAAATATGTGGTTATATTGTAATTTGGACGAAGCGGGATTTACTGCATTTTTATATACTTAAGGTTTGTATAGGTAGTTCATTCAGGTCGTCACCCGGCGATAGTTGTGGTTTCGATTCCCACTCGGGAGAGTCTCTGGTTACTATGCCTATGCAAAACGCGGTGTTGAGTTTAGCCACTCAACACGCAATGTTTCGAAAATTCGGTGGAAAGTGGGAAACAGAGTGTCTTAACATTAGGTTTTCTCGGCTACCCTCATATAAACTATTAAACTTAATAATAAAAGTTAGTATATGCGTGTAGAATCAGAGTGTGACTGTAAACGCCACTGGTTGTGGGTTCGATCCCCACTCGAGGAAATGAAACATTTATTTAAATTTATTTTCCATTTCCACTCTGCATGCAATGCCTCCAGAACTCGGTGGAAAGTGAGGAACGGAGTGTTTTAACACTGGGTTCCCTCTGTTTACCCGGCTGTGTGCGGGACACAGCGTGAAGCTGAATTTTTAAGCAAAATCTTTATAGGTAACCTACCCCTTTTTGCGAAAATTGAGTGAAAGGAAGAGTATGAAATTAGGCACATTTATAGTTTATATAGAGGAGGAGTGCAGAATGCTAATATATTTTTTTCAAATAATACTTAAAAATTACATTAAATTAATAAAATAAAAAAGATTATGTCACGAGCACATGTTGCTATGGCAATCTGTATTTAACGCTTCATAGGGTTCTCTAGTTATAAATACTTATGTACGAATTCAATTTAAAAATATTTTATTATACTTATCACCTAAACTTATTTAACTTTCTTATAAAACTACAATCTTGTTTATAATGTTATCACAATTCTCAAGGCAAATAATTATCATTTAATGTAAAATAGAGTAACCGTTGCGTCACATTACTCATAGGTTCTTATATAGTTATTCTTATATTTCTCAGTTCGGTTAATTTTTGAGATAGTAACCGTTTCGTGTAGTAAAAGACAGTCTAGTCACGGCTTTCCGTCCAATTTTGAAATATTTATGTAGAGTGGCGGAATAGCTGAACCTCAATATACATAATTATTGTACTAAGTGAGAATCGAACCCACTACCTTGTGACTTACTCAGATACTGACTCACTGATGATGGTTTCATCGTTTCCTATTATATACTTACAAATTGCTAGGGGACAGCGTTAGAGGGGAACATCTTATAACACATTGTTACTTTGAGCAGACGCTATGTAAAATACTTTTAATACAATTGACAAAAAATCTTGGTTATTACAATATAAACAATTAGTTTGTGAATATTTTATTATTTTAAATGTCATTCTCACAATAAAGCTGATTAAAATTAAAAGATAACATTTTTATATAGTTTTTTTGTATAGGTAATAGAAAAATGCTGCTTCCTTATGTGTCCCAGAAGTAGCAGGGTGGGTAGATGTTTTAAGACACTCCGGTCACACGCACTGCCCAATTTTCGAGACATTGCGTGTTGAATCATGGAACTCAAGTCAACACTGCGCTTTGTCTTGTTACCAGAGCAAGTAAATGAAAATAAATAATATCCCTGAATAGATATCGAACCCACATATTATGTAAATGCTATAATAACTATTAGGTAGAGCATTCTGTAGTTATAAAGCAAAAACCTGAATCCATGAATACAAAGAAAATTATTTTGAAAGCCAGACTAGACAGAGAGAGAGCTTAGTGTTAATACACTCCATTCACTTTATTTGCACATTAGAATCTTAATAAATAATAAAACGACTGTTTTATTTCATTTAGCAGTAATCAATACCGCACAAATAAGTAACATTTACTTTTTTTAGATGTACTTGACACGGCATCGAACCCGCATCTGTTTTATTAATAACAAATATATGTATATGGATACTATGACCATAATGGCAATTGCAGGAATTCCTTTAGAAACCTTGTCACAATATGGGCTTTTATTACTTTAACACAATTCTCTCGAATCCTGTCGTAATATGAAATATACTATTACTCATATATAATGTGGTGGTGGTGGTGGTTCATTATTTCTTATAGTTTTTGTTTTAAGTTGGAAGGTTTTGGTTGTTCATCAGATGTTTCATATCTTTAATTTTTATATGTCAATGGAAAATGCTTTTCATAAATACTCTCACTTAAAAGTTAGACCTCCTGCAAAACCAGTAAAATCTTTATAAAATTCTTACAGTACTTTTTGAGTATTTCTGTAGAAACTGTACTGTAATGTAGAACATTTTTTTTCTCTCTTTATTATAATATACATATGTATGTATATAGTACTACATCGCCCCTATTGACTCGATTTTAATGTAAAAAGGGTATCAATTGAAGTGTTCGCCGCCGGCATCAATTTATAATCAATCATATTTATTAGAAACTAATATACAGATACTATAAACTTTAAGTTTTAAACTTTATTATAATTTTATAAAATAACTGATAAATAAAAGATGTATCAGATCTTTGGCGACGGTTGTTGTTGGTAGTTCTTGGCTAAATCACACCTAGGGAAGGAAAATATTTCGTTTTGTTTTTTTTTTATAAAAATTTGAACGTTGCGGAATTTCAAAGAAAATTAAAAATGCGCAGGTTCAAATCGTGTTACGTTCAAATATAAAAAAATTAAGATCGCTAAAAAGTTACATTTCAAATTGTATAATGCCCGTGGCTGGTATTTGTGACTGTCTGTTTGTAGTTAATACTTTATATACAAAAATTATTATACTAGGCAAATAATGCCATAATATTATTTGTATTTCATTTTAATCACCTTTATCATAAGGAATGTTAGTTTCAAATAGTTATATAGGTTCACGTTTGGCATCCAGCGCTTTAATTGCGCTTAATTACTAATTAAAAATATAATGCGACTGACTGCCACGAGCACTCAGACGTACATACTGTTTTTGTCATTTTTAACTTCTTCAATAATGAATAATATAAATAATAAATACTTAATCGTCATTAGTTTTATAATATTAGGTTATTCGTTCACTCGTCGTTACTTCTTAATGTGCCAAATTAAATAAATAAATCAGCTTCACGCTGTATCCCGCACACAGCAGAGGGTAGGCAGAGGGAACCTAGTGTTGAGACACTCCGTTCCCCACTTTCTGCCAAATTCTGGAAGTATTGCGTGTTGAGTGCCAAATTTTTTGACATATGACAATGTCATGCCATCACAAGAAACTCTTTCAAAAATTTTAATAAAAATTGGTGATTATTTAAATTTGGCATATTAATCTATACCAGATAATACTTGTACATACCTTTAATAAAATTGTAATTCATCGTTGTCTGTATATGGAAGATATATGACAAAAAATGTTATTGGGATATTTATTAATGTAATAGAACCCAAATCAACTTTTTATTTTAAATTTTAACTGTTTGTTTTTGCGTTTGTTCTGTTGTTTGCTAGGCACAGAAACTGCTTAGCCAATGTAAATGCAGTGTTCACTTTCGTTTTTTGGCAAATTTCCCTTAATATTATGTGTTTATTTTATTTCAATCGGGTCATAAATAAAAAAGTTATGTCAATATAGAATTGCATGCGATCATGAAAAGTAATTCAGATGAGAAAATAATTAATTGTTTAGTACTAGCGGGCGAAGCCAAGAACGTGTTGCTAGTACCTATAGAATATAAGTAAAGTGATTTCATGTAGAATTATTGTTTCTTCTTTCTCTAGTATTCTGTCTCCGCTTTAATACACGAAGCGCACGGTTAATTCCGCCACTCGCAACGGAATGTCTCGAAAATTCGGCGGAATGTGAGAAACTGAGCGTCTTGACACTTGGATTCCTATGCCTATGCTGCTACGCGGAAAAACGTGAAGTTGCTATGTAGAATTATTACTTCTTGATAACCGTCTCGTTGTTGTTGACCACATTTTGGCGCATTTTGGACTTGAATTCCACTCTTATAGATATTGATATAATGCTCAATAGACATGAACACAAACCCAGATTTTATGTAAGATATATCAGAAGTTACCCCAGATTTATTTCTTGTCAATCAATCAAGAAGAAAAATATTTTTTTTTTTTATATTATTTGGTTCTAATTGAAGAGAATATCAACAAAAATACCATTAGAAAAGTTCTCACAGGCATTTAATTCAGTTGATTTCAAAGCCATGACGCATAAAGCCCTACAATTAACTATCTAAACGAGCTGAATTAACCTCGCTACCAACTGGCCGCGCAGTTTGACAACATCTCATTGTGACCGCTGAAAATGTTGTGGTTTGTTTTAATTTTTGTTATATTTTTTTATTATTATATTGTTGTTATTTTGAATGAATGTTTCAGTTGGTGTAGGTTCGATTTTATTTTGATATGGTGAAAACTTTTTTGAAATGTTTTTATGTAACATTAAAAACAACACTTAAAAAAGTAGACACGAGAACCAAGTATGTATTAAGATTCTATTCCCAACTCTTCGCCCAATTTTCAAGACATTGCGTGTTGACTAGCGAATCTCAAAAATGCACTTTGTCCTCTTACCAGTACATGGAAATGAAAGTAACACATTTTCCTGACCGGGAATCAAATCCATAACCGTCGCGCTTACAGTCAGATGATATCCCTCTGCGCCATGGTAGCCCTAAAATTAAGACGACGACAGACGAAAAGGGCAATTAATTAAAATATGGGCGCCGTTGATACTTACAAGTGTGCTACGGCGTACCAAATTTTAATAAAATTTCCCTATACAAAGATAATCATTATATGGAATGATTTTTGAGAAACTGTTCATATAATTGTAACTGATTTATATAGTTTATGATAAGCTAAACTTGAAAAGGTAGCAAATCACATTTTTTCACGAATAAGTACATAAAAAAAAAATTCTGTTATATTAGTAGTAATAAAAATTTCTGTTAAATAAACTATATTATATATAGTTTATTTTCATTTTGAACACATAAATGATGACTATAAGTTGAGATTATTTAATAGGTAGAGTGGAAAAAACTATATATCGGGAAAATATTATAAACTATAATATAATTTTAACAAAATAAAATATTAACATTCTTTCATATGAATAAAGATGGTTATTGTACCATAACAAACTAATAACACAATGAAAGTCGAAAGCAAAACTAGTGTTAACAAAATTTTGCAAGAAACTTGTCAGTCAGTCATGTCAGTTTGAAACGAGCGAGTTAAGCCGTTTAGTTGATTGTCAGTATAGAGATTATGAGATTCGGATCTGTTACTAACGGATTGTACGCGGGTCACGGCCGTTGTTAATCAATGGACATAAAAAAACGTGTGATTAATTGTCTTCAGATGTCTAACATTCTATGTCACTATTGAGTCTAAATAGCTGGAAAGGAATTGTTAAGTGTTATTGCATACTTTTTTTAAAGCTGGGCAAGCAGAGAGAATCTAGTGCTAAGACACTCCGTTCCCCACGAATGGCTAATCGTTGCGGTTTCTTTGCTTGTACTTCCGTTTATAAAACAAATTCTATTCAATGAACAAAATTGAATAGATTTGAACTCAGAACCATCTGAGTAAATTCAATGCCGTGTCGTATTTACATTTCAATAAGATATCATAATGATATTAATTTAGTTATATATTCTATTGAGGTTTAAATTATTTACGAATGTTAAAGTGGAAAATTTTTATACATAATTCACTAAAAAATTCTATACGCAGAACTCTACCGAGAGTCTATACACATATAAATATGTATAGACGTATGCAGTATATGTAGGTATATGCATAAAAACCAAACAAATTGTCAGCAATGAATCATTGGAGGAAGCTGTGTTGATTTATGGATTTTATATATGTAATGCTTAACATTTGTTTGTTATTGTTTAGTGATTTTTTAGTATCTTACCTATTATAATATTTTGTTAGATCCATCGTGACACCGTTATGGCGTCGTGAGATAACATGTGCCTATAAACGTGATGGCTGTGGATTCGATATCCATTCGGAAGAATAATTTATTTACATTTCCCAGCTCCGTCCAGACAAAGTGAGGCGTTGAGTTACTCGCGCGCGGGTCTACTCAACACGCAATAATATTATATATTACTTGTCACATTTAGTTACTATCTAATAGGAGTAAACAATAATTAAAATTGTTATTTTGATTTCATTTCCACAATTTATTTTTTTCTTTTTCATCATAACACCATATGAATTATCATATGACGTAGGTACTAAAAATAATTTGTTTCATTAACAACTAAATTAATAAAACTAAGCTCTTAAGCCTGAAAACCTAAATAAAACATAAAGTGTTGAAGAATGATCAACTTCATTATTATATAAATATTGCTATCGTAATGCGTTATGGTTATATTAATGTCTAGCCAGCGTCGTCTAACGTCAATGTCAATAGATTAGGACGTACGAAATTTGAACCCACGACCTCTTGCATAACACCTCGCTTATTAGTAGGGCGCTAAATATCTAAGCGAATATTTTTATTGAACTATTTTAGTTTGTTGTTAACAATATATTGTTGAAATTTATTGCAAAGCTTCAAGAAATCGGCAGCTAAAATCCTTAAATGTTTAAAATCTATATAGGTATGCTGTATATTATTATTCCTTAATATTTCAAATGTGACCATCGTGGTGCAGCGGTTCAGGGTTTGACGGTAAACACGACCGTTGTGATTTCCTTTACTCGCTAATAAGATAAAGCACGGCGTTGAGTTTCGCCACTTAACACGAATGTCGCGTAAAGTCGGCGAAAAGTGGATAACGGTAACCCTGTTAATATTACGACGCGGAGCTATAAAAATAAGAGTTTTCGAAGATAACAAACCATGCACCTCTAGTACAGTTTGATATTCTAATGATAGTGTGACGTTCACAACTTTCTATGGTAACAGAAATAAATACCTATGTAATTATTATCGACATATGATAATTTTATTTAAAATAACATGACTCATTTACTCGATACGTAAACGAGTTACGCCCGCATTCATAATACGTGTTTAAAGATATGTTTTTGCAAAAAAATATTTGTAAATATATGCAACATTATAATTATGTATTTTCTCGAATGGTATTTGAACTCATACTCTCTCATGTGAACCAAGTTTTGAGTCAGTGTTACATTGTTTCTTCTTCAATAATCTTCAAACTATTCAATAATAACATAATTAATTATAACTATATTTATAGAAATTTCTTTGTAAATTGTTAAAAAAAATAATAATAATTAATTGCAATGAATCATTGATGGAAGGGAGCTGTGTTGATCTACGAGGGGCTCGCCAAAAGTAAGGTTCCCTATTTTGTAATTCGGCTTCGGAGCGCGGGAAAAATTTGAAACTTGGCGGGATATTCCGCTAGGATGTGGTGGCCACACTGATTTTTGGAGGGAAGTGATCCGATAACCTGGTCGACCGTATCAGTCTTGTAAACATGTCGAGTGCAACCCCATCCGTGTCCGCCTCTGAACTGAGAGCAATAATTCGTTTTTTCACGTTAAAAGGTAAATCCGGGACTGAAATTCACAAGGAACTTTCGTCAGTGTATAGTGAAAAGTGCATGAGTGTTCAAAAAGTCCGGAAATGGAGAGAAAGTTTTCTTCAACAGCTTCAACAATTTCTCCTTCCCGAGCGGTAGAGGGCCTCCCGGAGCGCGGTTCGTCTTCAACATTTTCTCGGCCGTTCAGAAAACTTTCTCTCCATTTCCGGACTTTTTGAACACTCATGCACTTTTCACTATACACTGACGAAAGTTCCTTGTGAATTTCAGTCCCGGATTTACCTTTTAACGTGAAAAAACGAATTATTGCTCTCAGTTCAGAGGCGGACACGGATGGGGTTGCACTCGACATGTTTACAAGACTGATACGGTCGACCAGGTTATCGGATCACTTCCCTCCAAAAATCAGTGTGGCCACCACATCCTAGCGGAATATCCCGCCAAGTTTCAAATTTTTCCCGCGCTCCGAAGCCGAATTACAAAATAGGGAACCTTACTTTTGGCGAGCCCCTCGTATCCTATCTACTTATATTTATTTTTTTTGTAGCGGTATAATTTATTTAATTTATTTTTAGTATCTTACCTATTATAATATTTTGCTTGTTAACTACACCGTAAAGCTGTCGTGGCACAGCGGTATAGTGGCTTATAGTAAACGCGACAGTTGTGGGTTCGAATACCACGCAAAGTTCAATGATTCGAAAATTAGAGTGTCTCAAGTACACTAAGTATTTTCTGCCCCCTATGTATGAGGGATACGGCGTGAAGTGAAGTTTCTACAAATTAATCTCCTTTTCTTTCTCTAATCTACTTCCTAATCAGACTTATCAATAAATCAAATATAATTTAAATTTCATATATAAAATTGATCAAAAGTCTTATATAAAATCGTTTAACGTCTCAAATTTAATTTTGCACTGACAGCTTATTATAATGAAGTACTTAAAAAAATATTATAATTTTTCTATACACGCTCGACTATCCACGACGTGTGGTTTTTTTTTATTAAACTAAGACCCGATCAACTATTTAATCCTTGATATAACGGTATTCACATTTCAGTTCACATGACATGTTGCAGGCATTGCTCTTAGTAAACATGTTTTTAATTAGTATCCTGAGTTCAATCCTCTTTAGCATAAGGTGTTTAAATTGAGTGTTGATAAAAATATGAACGAAAATATTATTCATATTAACTAACACGAACGTAGGTAGATATAGCGACTCGCGGTTGTACGGGATAAAGCGTGTTAGCGTGATTGTAAGGTACGTAAAGAGTATCTAATGTCAAAACTTTTCGTTCTCTTCTTTCCGCTATATTTCGAGCATAATGTGTTACGAAGCTTAACGGCATATTTAAAGTGAATATAATTATTATAATATAACCTATCTCCGAGCGAAGATTGAGTTTACAACTATAGCGGTTTAATATTTATTATAGTCATTCGCGCCCCACTGCGTCACAGAGATTTCTCATCAATCCAGGGAAAAAGTGGGTAATATTATAAATTTAAACATTTCCTCAAGTGACACTTTACACCACAGATATCGCGTTTAGTCAAATCCATCAAATAAAATATTCGTTTGTTTACAGTACTATATAGTCCATCATGGCGCTATAAGCAAGTGACTATAAACGCTGATCGCTGTGGGTTCGTTACCTAAAATATTTAATTTCCTCAATTAAATATTTTAATAAACCAAACGTTCAATTACCCCGCTCAACACGCGATGCCTCGAGAATTCGACGGGAAAAAAAGTGTTAATAGCGACACTAGGTTCCCAGGGTCCCTTTGCGTACCCTGTTGTGTTCGAGATACAGCGTGAAGTTAAAAAATATAATAAATATAGTCGCTTATAATATAGTCGCTTAATCACATTATACATTTATTACCATAATCCACTATATTGCAAATGTTATATATTTTTATCTTCGCAACGTTCGATTAGAGGTCCGTGACCCGTTCACTTTCTACTTACATACTCATATGTAGATCAACATGTGTATGTATGGAAGTGTTATATTTGGTTTTTATTGCGTCAAAATAATATGTTTTTGAAAGTAATTCAAATAGTTCTAATAGCGCAAGATCTCGGGGCCCCCACACCTACGTCATTTTGGCAAAGCTGAAATTTTGTCTGACAAGGCAGACGTAAAGGGTCTGGTAATAAAAGATTTACATTTTGTATATTATTCTTAAAAACATATTTAGATACAACTTCTACTTTAACGGAGTGAGCGTATAGCTTAAGTTGGCGCTACCTCTGAAAGGGTCCCACTTTCAAGTTAGTAAGTGTGCGTACAGTCTTAACTATATATTAGACTTTTAGTCCTCAAAATTTACTTATATTTTAAAAATCTATTGTCCCAACGGTAATACTCGTAAAGGTAATTTGAGAACCTAGTGGTAAAACACTCCATTCCCATTAGACGCTTCCGTTCCCCACTTTCTGCCGATTTCTCAAGCCACATAACTATATATAAAAAATAAATATATTATTATTTTTAAACTATGCATGCTTAAACACCCTTATGCATCTACATAAAGATACAAGCTTATAAACTAAAAGCAATTTAAAATATGTAAAACGATCCTACCTGTTCCGGTTCAATAAACCGACAAAAACGAAATGTTGGCTACTTTATTTTGAAATTTTATACATATTTTGAAAGTTACTTCTCTTCAATCATTTTAAAGACATGTACAGAAACAGAGATTTTCGGATTAAAAAAAATAATAATAATCGCATAAACAATAAATGTCTATATAAATGTCTATATATAAGGTGGTCGGGGCGCAGGGGCACAACGGTGTGACTGTAAGGCGACGGTTGTAGATTCGATCCCCACTCTAGAGAATGAATTATTATTTATTAATATGTTCATCTCTTCTGGCACCAAGACAAAAAAGCCCAGCGCACCGCCACTCAACACACAATGTCTCGAAATATCCGGTGGAAAGCGGGGAACGGAGTATCTTAACACTAAACTCCCTCTGCCTAGCCTGCTGAGCTGCGCGGGATATAGCGTGAAACTGATTTTTTTTTAAATTACCTATTGTCGATATGGGCAAAATATATAAAAAAGGAAATATGGAATATTCTTACACTAACGTGTATTCGAGTGACTTAACATCACGTTGCGCCGTCGTAAACGCTTACCTGTATCCCTTATAAATGTTTACCTACACAATAATTTTAAACAATTTTTACCGCTCCGTTGAAAATAATGACTGAAACTACTTAGTTTCATTCGTAATTACTCACGTAATTATCCTTTTCCTGATCATTTACTTAAATGTTTTGTAAGGGTCGCTTGGCTCGTTTAAATAATTATTTTTTTTGTATTCACTCAAATTATCTAATTTTAACGAATTATCGTATTTTGTTGTCGTTGTATAAATATAGTTCTAGTATGTTTTGCTCCGTACAAAGGTACTTAGAAATAAATTTAAAATTGAATACAGGACCTCCTCATGTTTTTTATTTCCTTTTAAGTTTCACGTTGTATCCCGAAGGATAGACTGAGGAAACCTAGTGTTAAGACGCCGAAAGATAAGCTAACAGACTGGTCTGTGTCATATACGACTTTTAGGTTTTTCCAAATGACCACGCAGGCGAAGTGGATGAAAGCCAGTCACTTATACTTATATCAGTCATCAGTGAGACGTAAAAAATAAATACAAGATTGTTGTTCTGCCTCTTATTCGTGCAAAAAAATTGTTTGTTTTAACATAACTCGACAACACTCATTGAGATAATTAATTTGATAAAATATGTTTTATCTCATTATTTAACGTGTCTTAAACATATGTTAATCCAGATAATAAATTTAAACCTAAGTAATTTTAAGACCTTACTAATTTACAGGAGAATTAAAATCTTGCCTTTTTTGCATATTTAAGTAACATTGTAAAATATACAACAGTGCACATTTTTAGTCTTACATAAATATTCAAATTTTAAAATATTATTTATACAAATGGACTTTTGCAAGGACGTTTTGAATCGCTGAATGAACATAAATCTACCACTAGTTCGGAAGACAGTATTGTTAAGAAAAACTGTGGGAAAACTTAACTGTATTCGTATTTAGATCTAATTTAGAGCATTTACTTTCTTGTAACGTAATGTCTTTTACTACTTTGTATACTAAATTCAAAATAGTAAAAGGCGTAAACTTTTTAGCTTGAACTTAGAAAACACCTTTGTACTAAATATGAGAGCCATATTTGAACCTACATCACGATTATTAGTCTTCAACCGATCAAACATCGAAAAATGGACAATATTTTTTTAATTTAAAATTAATTCGTTTAAAAATAACAACAATAGTATTAATTAGTAAATCAATTAACGTTTACATTAAAATATTTTATTACAATCACATATATGTGTATATTTACGACACTAGTTAGATAATATTCACGTGTTAAATGAAACGTGTTTGTTGGTGGAATACAAGGTTTTGCTACCGGCTTTACGCGCTTCGCTTATTTTATTTGCAAACGAAACCTAGTCTTAAGAGACGCCCAATTTCCGTCCAATTTTAGGGACTCTGTGTGTTGTGTGGCGGAACTCAACGCAGCCCTTTATCTTGTTACCTAATAAATATTTATTTAATTCCACTGAACGGGTACTAACCCGTCAGTAGTTACACGATTTGATGTTGAATCAGAATCACGACAGATGCTTTTTTTTGTTCATCCCTATAGACACAGAAGATACATTTTTTGCATTTTTTTAAGGTTCCTCTTATTCTCCCTTTTTATTTGACCAAATCTATCCTATGTATGTACATATATGTAATATATTAAATATTTTCTAGTAAATTGCAATGGATATTTGAAAATACCGATTTATTACAGGTATAGATAAAAAGAAAATATAAAATATAATAAAATATAGAACAACAACTTTTATAATCAATTTTGTTAAAATGTTAAGAACTAATATTTAAAATATTAAAAGGCACAAAAATGTTTTACGTTCAGCAATAATAAGAAACTTGTATGCATAAACTCTTATGTAATATAATCTGCTATTTAAATATACATAGTTCATGTTTCTACATGTGATTAGGGGATTTCCACAAATCCTTTATTGAGGATATTTTTAATATTATATCTATATTTTAATATATATATATTTTTGCTTTCTTCACTTCCTTGTGAGAGAGACTTTTATTAACTTCACGCTGATCTAGTGTTAACATATTCCGCCGAAACGTGTTTCGCGTGTTGACTAGCGAAACTCAATGCCGTATTTTGCCTCGTTACCTAAGCAAGAAAATGAAAATACTTTATTTCCTCGAGTGGGAATCAAACTCACAACCTACTAGCGCCGGGACTAGCTTCTAAAAGACACAAAATAAAAAAGAGAGATGCAAGAATTAGTAGATGTTAACTTTGCTTTTCTTTCCCTATATCTTTATTTCTCACAGGAGGCTACTGTTTTATTTATTAGCGAATTTGCTTCGTGATTAAACTTTTTGTTCAACAAGTTTAAGGAAAAATAACTAATCATCATGAAATGAGATTTTACATCCTTAACCTATCCTAATATAAAACTTAGTATATAATTTGTATGTCAAATGTAGTTGCTATAATATAATTAAGAAAATAACGGAATTTAATTGCTATAAAATTAATAATCAATTTAGGTAATTATCTCCACCGGGGTCAGGTCAAAAGTTTTATTTATAAGAGTCTCCAGAGTCTATATATTAAATAATTCTCATTTTACATTATAAACTTTTATTAAGGGTGGCCCAGAGAGAGTCTGGTGTTATGAAACTTCGTACCTTGCTTTCCGCCCTAGATGAGGAAATCCTGTTTTTATTTCTCCTCGTGGCAAAACATCACAGCGTCTGATTGTAAATGCGATAACTGTGGGTTCGATTCCAATTTGGGGGAAATATCGTAATTATCTCGCTCTATTAAGAAAAATAGAGGCCGGTCGTGGCGCAGCGGCATGAGGTGTGACTGCAAAACCGACTGGTTGTGGGTTCGATCCCCACTCGAGGGGATGAAATATTTACTTAAATTTATATTTCCATTTCTTCGCTCTGGTGTCTAGGCTAAGCGCGGCGTTGAGTTCTGCCACTCAACACGCAATGCCTCCAGAATTCGGCAGAAAGTGGGGAACGGAGTGTTTTAACACTAGGTTCCCTCTGCCTACCCTGCTGTGTGCGGGATACAACGTGAAGCTAATTTAATTTTTTAATTTTTTTTTATTAAGAAAAATAAAGCATGGCACACAATGTCTAGTCTTGACAATTAGGCTGAAAGTGGCAAACAGAATATCTTAATACTAGGTTCCCTCTGTCTACTCTGCTGTACGGAATACAACGGGAAACTAAAAAAAATATATTTATAAAATTTTAATATTGAATTATAATACTTCAAAATATTATAAAATCAACGTTTCAATTTGTTTATATTGTAATATGAGCCTATCATAAAACGACCAAAGGTTAAGTAGTATACTTTTCAATAAATATACCTACACTTATGTATATATGTGTTACTATATAAATATTTATATTTATGAGGCCGTAGTGGTGTACAGGCACATGGGTGCGACAGACGAGTGTGGGTTCGATTATTTAATATATTCAATTCTTCCCTCTGGTAATGAGGCAAAGTGCGATGTTAAGCTCCGCTATCCAACACTCAGATCTTAGAAAATTCGGCGGAACGTGGGGAACGAAAGTATGTCTATCAAAGGGAACAGTTCGCGAGGCTTAACCTGAGCTATGTATTAACAAGTGTTTATTAAAAGTAGAGGAGGATATTAAAGATAACAATATAAAAATGCAATGCAAAAAATTATAGTAATTTTCGTAAATTTCACTTTCGTCTGATATCTTCTGCACAAGCACAGTTGTGTTCCCAATTTTTTTTGTAATGCTTGCTCATATTAGTATATATATTTTCCCATACTTTTACACATATATTGCCTACTCTGACTATCATTAATTATAAATCGAACACAAAAATAAAATATAAAGAATTAAATATGTGACGCTGCTATCAGAACGAAATATAAACTGGTTTAAGTCAAGCAAAAGAGGCGCCGCTCTTGACGGCTAACCTTATACCTATTCTACATATATATATGAACACTCACACAATTCTAAAACTTAGCTTAGACATCGCGGGCTATATATTAGTATATTAAAGAAATTAAATTATACGATATTTTTACTACATTTATAACTAGAAACTGTGTCTTAAGCCATACATTGTATATACTATTTATTTGTTAAATAGTTAGCTTTAATAGAAAACTCGGTCCTGACATATTTATAAAAACCACAACACACGTCAGAATCAGTCAGTTGGGGATTTTTAGCAAAAAATCATCAAATAAGACTTGCCCTTGACGTAAAATGGCATTAGTGTATCAAATGAGCCAGTGTAATTACAAAATTCATTATCATACCTACAGCGGAATGAATTGTTACTCTATAATAGAGGTCACTGGTACAAATTATGTAAAATTTTGTGTTTGGTTTATAACATGGTATATTAAAGGTAATGCATATCGAAATATCATGTATATGTTTTGTTAAGATAGAGAGGTATTATATGTTGATTAGGAGCAATAATATACTGTAATAAGCATAAGTGAGGAACGGAGTGTCTTAACACCAGGTTCCCCCTGCCTACCCTGCTGTGTGCGGGATACAGCGTGAAACTGATTTTATTTTTTAATAAAGATAAGAGGTAACATTTTAAGTGAGACTGTCGTGGTGTAGTGGCAGCTTCTGAGTGTAAACGTGACTGTTGTGGGTTCGATTTCCTCTCGGCAGAATGATTATACTTAAGTTATTTTCATTTTCCCGCTTTCATAACAAGATAAAACGCGGCGTTGACTTCCACCACTCAACAGTCAACACATAAGATAATAGGTAAAAAGCTTTACCTATCATATAAAGGTATAATCTGTTGGGTAAAGCAACCATACACCTAACAAAAGTAAATTTTAAAATAACTATTACAAGTACGGAAATTGTATTGGATTTTTTTACAATTTACCTATAATCGTTTTATAATTTAAGCTACAATGGTTTATAGTACCTACTGTATAAAAATAAATGAATGTTAATTGAGCATTTTTTATGTACACGAACAAAGACTATATTGTTATTATTTTTTAACTTTACACTAAGTATATCCCGCATCTAAAAGGGTATGTAGAGGAACCTTGGGACACTCCGGTCTCAACCCTGATTTCGAGACATTGTGCGTTGATTGGCAGAATTTAACGCAGTGCTTTGTCTTATTGCTGGAGCGGGAAAAAAAAATCCCACGAATGGGAGTCGAGGGGAAATTTGAGGAGAGCGCATTTCGCATAGCACAGAGTAGACAGAGGGAATCTAGTGTAAAAAAACTCCATTCTCCACTTACTACTGAATCTTAGAGACATTTTTAATGGCGAATCCTAATCAGAGTAGGAAAATATAAGTAATTTACTGCATTATGCAAGTTACAGCCGCGTTTATAGCCTGACGCTGTTTGTAACACAAAGAGAAAATTCTCAAAATATCTCCGAGAAACAGAAAAATTGCATTTTATTGAATAAATGAAGTAAAGAAAAAGCAAAAAGTATTTTTAAACATTTTTTAGTGTTATTCCACACTTAGGAAAGACAAATACGTTTTCTAAAATAAGTAAGCTAAAAGTAGTCTAAATATATTACACAAATCTATGAAATATATATATATTTTTTATTTGAAAGTGGTAATCAAATAACATCTACCATTGCGCTTTATGGCGCCGCTAATTGTCTACGTATACTATCGGGTTAGGTTTTTACTAGTCTTGAATTTTTCCATAGCACGTTAAAAAAAAAAGTTAATTTAATTTCTTAAAATCTTATTATTTAAGGTTTATTAATAGTTGTCTTTTAGTAAAAAATGCACAGAGACGCCGTTGTGTAATATACTTAAACTTTTTCCTCCTGGCATTATCCCGGTGTTCGCCAGGATTTGCCTTCCTGCACAACCTACCCCCCGTTGCACGGCCTTTAACGTCGACCTAAGCTAAATATACTTAATATTAAGCCATTATCTAATCTTAAATATGTAGGTGTGCCTATGGTAAAATTAACATTTATTCTTATTTAAATATTTAAGTTGGATAGAAATCCAAAAATGTCATATTTTTTCCTTTCCCTACAAAGGGAAACCTCAGTTGACCACAACATCGATGACACTGAAGGAAAGTCACATAAGAAGCATAAGGGCACTTTCCGAAGAGCCTGTTTGAAGAGGTTTATAGTGGACGAGGCGAAAGAGGTATCCAGAGACCTTAGCGTTTAGCTTCGTTCTCCTTATCTACCCCGCTAGGGATACATCGTGAAGCTAAAAAAAGAAAACAAATATAAGAAAAGTAAATATAATAATATATATGTATATAGTATATATTTATATTATATGTTGTACCAAACTACCGACAGCAAGTGTTTAAACTATTACGAAACTTATTTATGCGCGTTTTTTTCCTTAAAGCTTGAATTACTTTTATGTTTCGAGTTTGATGCAATCTTCAAGTGAAACATATGCAAATAAATTAAAACCCAAGTAGGGAACGGAGTGTCTTAACTCTAGGTGCCCTCTGCCTACAATGCTGTGTGCGGGATACAGGATGAAGTAGAGTTAAACATGTTTTTGTTATAATAATTTTATTATTACAAAAATATTAAGTTTATTTGTTTTATATTGTTGTCTAGTTTTTGATGTACAGTTCTAATATCTCTCTGATCTGTTAAGTAGTTAACGCATGAATGTGCAACAAACAAACAATTTAACTTTCTCCTTATAAAATTAAAGAAAAAATCGGCATATTTTACAGTAAGTAAGTCATTTACAAAAACATATTTAATTATTACACTTATATAAAAAATAACTTATGGTTGCAGTGTAAAATAACTGGTTTTTATAAAATATTTTCGTTGTATTCATCTCTGGGTCAAAGTCGCCCTCATCGTGTATGTCGAATGCACAAGATAATCTCAAGAATATTTGCGTGTTTTTGACATTATTTTTTTATTAAAACTAGATTCTAGATTAATATAATTACAAGTGCATTCAGGGGTTGTTATAGAAAGGCGTTGAACATTTTTCTATGTAATTAATTAATTAAATATCTTAGTCATTCAAAAATATTTAATGATCGTTAGATAAAATAAAATAACTAGCTTCACTCTATATCTAGATAAGAGAAAACCCACTTTTCGTACTATTTTTGAGACGTGTTGAGAGGCGGACTTCAATGCCGCGCTTTGTTTTATTACCCCGACTGAGAATCGAAACCACAATTATCGCGTTTTACAAGCAGACACTGTGCACCGTGTGTCCTCATTTATATGCATATTGAACATATTTTTTTTTTATTAAAAAATTATCGATATATTTGCTGATTCCTCTGTAATTAGAGCTTTACTGATTAAGTAGCTTTTTGATGTATTATTTAAGAAGTTAATAGTAAGAATTTTTAAAACTTTAACTTTTAGTTTTTTTTATACTTTTTGTGCACTTTCTTAATTTATGTGGAAATAACATATTAAATATATTTTAACATTCATTAATTTTTGTTTAAAATAAAAAAATGTCAAAACTGTTTTGTGGAGTAGAGCAGAGGACTCTGGTAGACTGCAGCGCCAAATACCACTTTCTCTGCATACCTCTTTTGCCTCGTCCACTGTCATCAAACTCAATACGGCATGCATGTGTGAAGAGGTGTGGTCTCCGGGTGGTCCTCATGTTTTTACGTGATCTTCCTCCAGTATCAGTAGATCTTATTTCAGCCTCCATACGATACTTAGATCAAAGTTAACAGATATCTTATTTATAATTTTTCCTTTGCAAGTGTCATAATTTTTCCTGTTATCATTTGGGTCACGAGAAACTGGTCGTAATAAAATTATGTAGGATTCATACCAAATGTTATGTTTAAGTTCTTCTATAAAGCGATCTGTTACTTCTAAATATAGTAAGCAAAGATGCTAAACTTTTTTTCTTGTATATAGGAAGGCAGAGGGAATCTCGTATTAAGACATTTCGTCCCCCAAGCACCGATCATTTTTTAAAACATTGCGTGTTAAGTGACGGTACTCAACGACGCGCTTTGACTCCTTACCAGAGCGAGGAAATGAAAATAGTTCATCGAACCCACAATCATCACGTTTACCACGCTATGCCGCTGCGCCACTATAGCTGTAAAAATTAATAAATGTTGTTTGATAATTGATTGTTCTCGTCATTTGTAAACAATAAATTATATAATTTTTTTTTCAATTGTACTTCACTTCTTTCTTTCCGTCTTCCTTTGCATATACATTACGCATCAAGTAGAAAAACATATAAATACGTAAAAAAAGAAAAATATTTATCTAAAATATCCAAAAACACAATATATAAAACATACTCCGGCCGGCCGGTCGTGGCGCAGCGGCACGAGGTGTGACTGCAAAACCGACTGGTTCTGGGTTCGATTCCCACTCGAGGAGATGAAATATTTACTTAAATTTATATTTCCATTTCTTCGCTCTAGTGTCGAGGTTAAGCGCGGCGTTGAGTTCTGCCACTCAACACGCAATGCCTCCAGAATTCGGCAGAAAGTGGGGAACGGAGTGTCTTAACACTAGGTTCCCTCTGCCTACCCTGCTGTGTGCGGGATACAGCGTGAAGCTAATTTAATTTAATTTTTTTTTTACTTATTTAGAAAACGTATAAAAATTTGAACGTAGCGGGACTCGAACCCGCGCCTCCTGGAAA
>JAJHJA010000579.1:2500-7500 GCA_021202915.1 Heliconius himera
ACCTAACCTAACCTAACCTAACCTAACCTAACCTAACCTAACCTAACCTAACCTAACCTAACCTAACCTAACCTAACCTAACCTAACCTAACCTAACCTAACCTAACCTAACCTAACCTAACCTAACCTAACCTAACCTAACCTAACCTAACCTAACCTAACCTAACCTAACCTAACCTAACCTAACCTAACCTAACCTAACCTAACCTAACCTAACCTAACCTAACCTAACCTAACCTAACCTAACCTAACCTAACCTAACCTAACCTAACCTAACCTAACCTAACCTAACCTAACCTAACCTAACCTAACCTAACCTAACCTAACCTAACCTAACCTAACCTAACCTAACCTAACCTAACCTAACCTAACCTAACCTAACCTAACCTAACCTAACCTAACCTAACCTAACCTAACCTAACCTAACCTAACCTAACCTAACCTAACCTAACCTAACCTAACCTAACCTAACCTAACCTAACCTAACCTAACCTAACCTAACCTAACCTAACCTAACCTAACCTAACCTAACCTAACCTAACCTAACCTAACCTAACCTAACCTAACCTAACCTAACCTAACCTAACCTAACCTAACCTAACCTAACCTAACCTAACCTAACCTAACCTAACCTAACCTAACCTAACCTAACCTAACCTAACCTAACCTAACCTAACCTAACCTAACCTAACCTAACCTAACCTAACCTAACCTAACCTAACCTAACCTAACCTAACCTAACCTAACCTAACCTAACCTAACCTAACCTAACCTAACCTAACCTAACCTAACCTAACCTAACCTAACCTAACCTAACCTAACCTAACCTAACCTAACCTAACCTAACCTAACCTAACCTAACCTAACCTAACCTAACCTAACCTAACCTAACCTAACCTAACCTAACCTAACCTAACCTAACCTAACCTAACCTAACCTAACCTAACCTAACCTAACCTAACCTAACCTAACCTAACCTAACCTAACCTAACCTAACCTAACCTAACCTAACCTAACCTAACCTAACCTAACCTAACCTAACCTAACCTAACCTAACCTAACCTAACCTAACCTAACCTAACCTAACCTAACCTAACCTAACCTAACCTAACCTAACCTAACCTAACCTAACCTAACCTAACCTAACCTAACCTAACCTAACCTAACCTAACCTAACCTAACCTAACCTAACCTAACCTAACCTAACCTAACCTAACCTAACCTAACCTAACCTAACCTAACCTAACCTAACCTAACCTAACCTAACCTAACCTAACCTAACCTAACCTAACCTAACCTAACCTAACCTAACCTAACCTAACCTAACCTAACCTAACCTAACCTAACCTAACCTAACCTAACCTAACCTAACCTAACCTAACCTAACCTAACCTAACCTAACCTAACCTAACCTAACCTAACCTAACCTAACCTAACCTAACCTAACCTAACCTAACCTAACCTAACCTAACCTAACCTAACCTAACCTAACCTAACCTAACCTAACCTAACCTAACCTAACCTAACCTAACCTAACCTAACCTAACCTAACCTAACCTAACCTAACCTAACCTAACCTAACCTAACCTAACCTAACCTAACCTAACCTAACCTAACCTAACCTAACCTAACCTAACCTAACCTAACCTAACCTAACCTAACCTAACCTAACCTAACCTAACCTAACCTAACCTAACCTAACCTAACCTAACCTAACCTAACCTAACCTAACCTAACCTAACCTAACCTAACCTAACCTAACCTAACCTAACCTAACCTAACCTAACCTAACCTAACCTAACCTAACCTAACCTAACCTAACCTAACCTAACCTAACCTAACCTAACCTAACCTAACCTAACCTAACCTAACCTAACCTAACCTAACCTAACCTAACCTAACCTAACCTAACCTAACCTAACCTAACCTAACCTAACCTAACCTAACCTAACCTAACCTAACCTAACCTAACCTAACCTAACCTAACCTAACCTAACCTAACCTAACCTAACCTAACCTAACCTAACCTAACCTAACCTAACCTAACCTAACCTAACCTAACCTAACCTAACCTAACCTAACCTAACCTAACCTAACCTAACCTAACCTAACCTAACCTAACCTAACCTAACCTAACCTAACCTAACCTAACCTAACCTAACCTAACCTAACCTAACCTAACCTAACCTAACCTAACCTAACCTAACCTAACCTAACCTAACCTAACCTAACCTAACCTAACCTAACCTAACCTAACCTAACCTAACCTAACCTAACCTAACCTAACCTAACCTAACCTAACCTAACCTAACCTAACCTAACCTAACCTAACCTAACCTAACCTAACCTAACCTAACCTAACCTAACCTAACCTAACCTAACCTAACCTAACCTAACCTAACCTAACCTAACCTAACCTAACCTAACCTAACCTAACCTAACCTAACCTAACCTAACCTAACCTAACCTAACCTAACCTAACCTAACCTAACCTAACCTAACCTAACCTAACCTAACCTAACCTAACCTAACCTAACCTAACCTAACCTAACCTAACCTAACCTAACCTAACCTAACCTAACCTAACCTAACCTAACCTAACCTAACCTAACCTAACCTAACCTAACCTAACCTAACCTAACCTAACCTAACCTAACCTAACCTAACCTAACCTAACCTAACCTAACCTAACCTAACCTAACCTAACCTAACCTAACCTAACCTAACCTAACCTAACCTAACCTAACCTAACCTAACCTAACCTAACCTAACCTAACCTAACCTAACCTAACCTAACCTAACCTAACCTAACCTAACCTAACCTAACCTAACCTAACCTAACCTAACCTAACCTAACCTAACCTAACCTAACCTAACCTAACCTAACCTAACCTAACCTAACCTAACCTAACCTAACCTAACCTAACCTAACCTAACCTAACCTAACCTAACCTAACCTAACCTAACCTAACCTAACCTAACCTAACCTAACCTAACCTAACCTAACCTAACCTAACCTAACCTAACCTAACCTAACCTAACCTAACCTAACCTAACCTAACCTAACCTAACCTAACCTAACCTAACCTAACCTAACCTAACCTAACCTAACCTAACCTAACCTAACCTAACCTAACCTAACCTAACCTAACCTAACCTAACCTAACCTAACCTAACCTAACCTAACCTAACCTAACCTAACCTAACCTAACCTAACCTAACCTAACCTAACCTAACCTAACCTAACCTAACCTAACCTAACCTAACCTAACCTAACCTAACCTAACCTAACCTAACCTAACCTAACCTAACCTAACCTAACCTAACCTAACCTAACCTAACCTAACCTAACCTAACCTAACCTAACCTAACCTAACCTAACCTAACCTAACCTAACCTAACCTAACCTAACCTAACCTAACCTAACCTAACCTAACCTAACCTAACCTAACCTAACCTAACCTAACCTAACCTAACCTAACCTAACCTAACCTAACCTAACCTAACCTAACCTAACCTAACCTAACCTAACCTAACCTAACCTAACCTAACCTAACCTAACCTAACCTAACCTAACCTAACCTAACCTAACCTAACCTAACCTAACCTAACCTAACCTAACCTAACCTAACCTAACCTAACCTAACCTAACCTAACCTAACCTAACCTAACCTAACCTAACCTAACCTAACCTAACCTAACCTAACCTAACCTAACCTAACCTAACCTAACCTAACCTAACCTAACCTAACCTAACCTAACCTAACCTAACCTAACCTAACCTAACCTAACCTAACCTAACCTAACCTAACCTAACCTAACCTAACCTAACCTAACCTAACCTAACCTAACCTAACCTAACCTAACCTAACCTAACCTAACCTAACCTAACCTAACCTAACCTAACCTAACCTAACCTAACCTAACCTAACCTAACCTAACCTAACCTAACCTAACCTAACCTAACCTAACCTAACCTAACCTAACCTAACCTAACCTAACCTAACCTAACCTAACCTAACCTAACCTAACCTAACCTAACCTAACCTAACCTAACCTAACCTAACCTAACCTAACCTAACCTAACCTAACCTAACCTAACCTATCGGAAATTGAACTTCCAAAAAACAAACTTCTGTTAATCCGATCACTCGGATATTTTAAATATAGTTTTAGATCATAATTATCTTCGTTATCAAACACTATTTTGTATATATTATTTGTAATTTTTTATAATTTTAAGTATTTTTAACTTTGAAAATTTTTGTATGAAACTTAAAAAATTTTTTCGATTTAATTTGTTGTAATTCTGTGTCATCTTGTAGGGTCGATTGATCCTGCATGTAAATAATTTTTTCTGATTTTTTACGCGCCATTTTAGCGCGAATTTACTCGAAAGAGTTACTGGATTTGACATTTTTGGGGTTTTTCGAGGATAACTCCCGAACCCCCCAACTTACCTGGACTAGACCGGTGTCTGTGCATAGCTCCCCATCAGCCCCGTCGATTGACACCTCGTTTGTCGCGATCGGATGCGCAGAACCTGAAAAAAAGGCCCTCCCCCCCACCCTATCCTCTCAGACTCAAGTGGATAAGATTTCGGTTGGCAAAATTTTGGTTCTCCAACTTTGTTGATATTCTGCAGGGGTATTGCCAATTCCCAGAAACATCAATATGGACTACAAAAGAATGTTCCAAACTCCTCCAAGTGGCAACAAAAAGGCTTTGGCTCAACCTTCTTCGGAAGCTGGGACTAGTCGGCAGGATACCACCAGCCCTATACCAGAGGCTACTCAGGCAACTGACAGCCGATGCAGCTCCCCGGATTTGGACGCTTTTATGTTAGCAATGACTCCTGACGAAATTGACGAACTTAATACCGAGTCTACACAAACTAAATCTAAATCTAAACCCAAAGCCAAAAAGGCAGAAAAGCCTCCCAGCAAATCCCTCCCAGTGCAGGCCAGTTCCGTTAAAGACGTCCGCTCGATGAACAACGT
>JAJHJA010000579.1:12500-17500 GCA_021202915.1 Heliconius himera
TTGAAAACCAATAGTAATTTAAAAACTGATCACTCTGCAATATCGTCTTCTTGTCCTACTGTTCAATATATGATCAATCAGATTAAATGTAAAATCGATTATGGGGTATAAAAATTTGTTTTAATATTTGATTCTTTATATATGTATCATTTTCTTCAAATTTTGTCGTTTTTAAAATCTTCTGTTTTTAAATTTATACATTTTATTAAATATAAGTAAATATAATATTTGTTTTAAATTGTGTCTCAATCAAAGTTGTTATACTTTTGTAAAATTTTGTTTCTTGAATTAAAAGTTGTTATATTAATAAGTCTTGGTAATATTGTGTCTTAAAATTCATCGATGTAATCGTATTAAAATCTGTGTCTAAAATTTGTTTAGTAAGTTTTTAAAGTTATATAAAAGAAAATTTGTTAAAAAATAAAAATTATTGTCAGACATGTCTGCGCAACCGACCCCGACCGACCCCGGCCGCCCGTATACATTAGCGAGGACTGCGGTTGGAAGCGTTGACTGGCACTTGTAATAAAAATGTAAAGTAATGGGACTCAACCCCAAAAAAAAAAAAAAAAAAAAAAAAAAAAAAAACCTAACCTAACCTAACCTAACCTAACCTAACCTAACCTAACCTAACCTAACCTAACCTAACCTAACCTAACCTAACCTAACCTAACCTAACCTAACCTAACCTAACCTAACCTAACCTAACCTAACCTAACCTAACCTAACCTAACCTAACCTAACCTAACCTAACCTAACCTAACCTAACCTAACCTAACCTAACCTAACCTAACCTAACCTAACCTAACCTAACCTAACCTAACCTAACCTAACCTAACCTAACCTAACCTAACCTAACCTAACCTAACCTAACCTAACCTAACCTAACCTAACCTAACCTAACCTAACCTAACCTAACCTAACCTAACCTAACCTAACCTAACCTAACCTAACCTAACCTAACCTAACCTAACCTAACCTAACCTAACCTAACCTAACCTAACCTAACCTAACCTAACCTAACCTAACCTAACCTAACCTAACCTAACCTAACCTAACCTAACCTAACCTAACCTAACCTAACCTAACCTAACCCAAATCGACAAGACAACATATACAACTATATACATTACACTATATTCTTCCTAACTATAAGCAACGAGAACTTTGCAGGAGTACGAACCTTTTATATATTTATATATATCCTTTTTACAAAAATTTTTTACAAAACTGACACGGTAGGCCTGGACGGGAAAACTAGATTTTTACCGAAAAATCTTTTAGTTCCCATCACCCCCAATATATTTTTTCTTCTTCTTCCCCCGTACTCTTTCAGTACTCCTAGCAAAGTTTTGATTTTTATTGACTCTGAGTGGCTCTTTACACCGCTCAGAAACAACTGACCAAATTAGGAAGTCCCTCGTTGGAGACAAGCATGTTTGGCTTCCGCACACCAGCCAAAAACCACACGCAGAACAGCGAAGACGGCCCCCCAGGGACTACTGAGGAGATCGTCACCCTGGAGTCCTCTCTATCCCCAAACCCTGCAACTCAGCAAAGGCTCCCTAGTCCCCTGACAGCCCCCACTCGCTCCCAAAAACCAAAAATGAAGCCTCTCTCCCAAGAAGACCGGAAAAATAAGGCTACGGAGGCAACTGTGAGCCCAGTGAGTAAACGGATATACACGAGCAGGATAGCTGAAGCCAAAGCGTGCCTCACAAAAGCCAAATTACACCTAGGCAACTCACGCAATCTTAAAACAGATATAAAGGCCGAAGTAACAAGCGCGATAGAAAGACTGTACCAGTTGGTGAAGGAGGCAGAGGCCGAGGGGCGAAAGGACGGAAAGAATAAGATGGAAGAAAGAGAGGATAATGAAGGAACAGTGAAAGATTTGTCAAAAGGGAAAGGAGAAAGGGAAGAGGAATTCTACAATAAAATGAAGGAATACGCCTTGCTCATTAAACAAAACGAAGAAAAGATGGAAGAGTTAAAACAGGTCTTGGGAGAACAACGAGTCCTGCTCGAGAAATCCACGAACGCGAGTTTGGCGGCTAGCGCAGAAAACACCGAGCAGCTGCGCGGGCTGAAGGCGGCACTAGATAAAAACAGCACCATCCACGAAAATCCTAACCCGACCTACGCGAACATTGCCGCGCAGGCGCACACGCCGAAGCCAGTACAACCTGCCCTGCACTCCATAATCATCTCCTCGGAGGATGATTTGGAGACGGGAGAGGAAGTGCTGGAGCGAGTGCGCAAAGCGGTTGACGCGAAGGAAGGGTGGATAAAGGTGGAAAGAGTCCGCAAGGCGAAGGGTAGCAAAATCATCCTGGGATGCTCAACGGCCGAGGACCGAGACAAAGCCCGGCAACGACTGGAGTCCTGTCGCCTCCAGGTCGAGGACGCCAAAAACCGCGACCCCATGATCATCCTGAGAGATCTCCTGAACATCAACTCGGATGAGGAGGTGCTCAGGGCTCTCAGGAAGCAGAATGGGGAGGTGTTTGGCGGTCTCGGCGAGGGGGACGACAGGATCCAAGTCAAGTACAGGAAGAAGGCCCGAAACCCCCACACTAGCCACCTCGTGCTGTCGGTCTCCCCCAAAATATGGAGGAGAGCGACAGAACTGGGTGCGCTACGCGTGGATCTGCAGAGGGTCAAGGTCATGGACCAATCGCCCCTCGTGCAGTGCTCCCGGTGTTTGGCCTATGGCCATACCCGAAAATACTGCACGGAGGACGCTGACATCTGCAGCCACTGTGGAGGCCCGCACGTAAAGGCAAACTGTGAACAATGGGAGGCCAATGTTGCCCCTACATGCAAAAATTGCATTAGGGGTAAGATTGGCCGCCCAGACCACAATGCCTTTAGTGAGGAGTGCCCGGTCCGGAGACGATGGGAGACGTTAGCGCGCTCAGCAGTAGCGTATTGCTAAAGTTGAGATGGTGGACTCGGTATACCGCGTGCTCCAGGCAAATGTCATGAGGAAGAAGCTGGCCACCGAAGAACTATTAATGGAGGCGACAAAGAACAAAGTGGCAGCCGTCCTAATACAGGAACCATATACCGGTTCGGCTCGAGGCATGAGGAGTTATCCCGGAGTAAAAATCTTCCAAGACAATGCGCCAGGCGACGAGACAGTAAAGGCAGTAATAGCCGTCCTAGACGGCAGCATTGACGTGATCCAGTACCCTAAACTGACAACTAAAAACATAGTTGTCGTGGGTCTGGTCACCAAAGCTTGGAAGATTACACTGGTATCCTACTACTTCGAGCCGGACAGGCAGATGGGAGCCTATATACGCCAGCTAAAAATGATCGCAGAGGAACCCGAGCTGGGCAAGATAATTATTGGCGGGGATGCTAATGCCTGGAACACGTGGTGGGGTAGTGCGACGACCAACGCCCGAGGAGAGGAATTCCTGGAAGCCCTAGACGAGCTTGATCTCCAGGTGCTAAACGTAGGAGACACTCCAACCTTCGACACCATAAGGGGTGGTCGACGCTTCCACAGTCACGTTGACGTGACCGTATGCACTTCCAACGTGCTCGACCTTGTTGGAAACTGGAGGGTTGTCGAGGGCCTCACGAGCTCGGACCACAATGGAATCTTTTTCGATATTAAATTAGTAAAATCACTTGGAATAAATATTAAAAGAACAACAAGACTATACAACACAAAAAAAGCCGATTGGAACAAATTTCATTACACACTTAAACAACTAAAAACGCAATACAAAATTACAAATTTGGACATAAATACGATAAATACAACAGAACAATTAGATAAAATAGTAGAACAATACACAGATATAATAACACAGGCTTGCACCGAATCGATTCCTGCGAAAAGATCGGAGCAAAGTCTGAAGATTCCATGGTGGTCGGAGCGCCTGGAGAAACTTAAAAGAAGCGTGGCTACAAAAAGGCGCCGCGTTAGGTGCGCCTCCTCGATTCGAAGAGCAAAGGTGGTGAAGTTATACTTAAAGAGCAAGGATGAATATGAGAGAGAAGCCAGGTGTGCACAAATTGCTAGCTGGAAGAGATTTTGTGAGAAGCAGGACAGAGAAGGGATGTGGGAAGGGATCTATAGGGTCATAGGCAGAACAACAAAAAGGATAGAGGACGCACACTTAGAGTGGGATGGCAAAATGCTGGATGCAGGAGGCTCGGCAAAACTCCTGGCAAAAGTATTTTACCCAGACGACCATGGCACCCAGGACACACCAGAACAGTCAAAAATAAGAGAGAGCGCCAACAGTGTGAGCGTAGGAGCCTGCGGAATACAGCAGGACCCGCCGTTCACACTCTTGGAACTCGATCTCGCGACTAAATCTTTTAACCCGAAGAAGGCGCCTGGACTGGATGGGTTCACCGCGGATATATGCAGCCATGCCATTACCAGTGACCCCGAACTGTTCCTTACAATAGCAAACAGTTGCCTTCAGTTACATCACTTCCCTAAAATATGGAAAGAAGCGACTGTCATTGCCCTCCCCAAGCCAGGAAAAGACAATTACGCCCATCCGAAGTCGTACAGGCCCATTGGGCTCCTACCTGTACTGGGCAAAATACTGGAGAAGATGATAATGGCAAGGCTCCGGCATCATCTTCATCCACGTATTAGCGCAAACCAGTACGGGTTCATGCCCCAGAGGAGCTGCGAAGACGCCCTCTATACCCTCATCCAGCACATAAGATCCAAATTGCAGGAAAAGATGATCGTGACCTTAGTGTCACTGGATATAGAGGGCGCTTTCGACAGCGCCTGGTGGCCTGCGATTAGGATGCGGCTAGTAGAGGAGCAATGCCCAGAAGGACTCCGTAGGCTGATTAACAGCTACCTGGAAGACCGACGGGTACGGGTGAGGTATGCAGGCAGGGAGCACTGTAAGGGCACTAGCAAGGGTTGCGTGCAAGGCTCCATCGGGGGACCCATCCTATGGAATCTGTTGCTAGACACCCTGCTGAAAGAACTAAAAGAGAAAGGGGTCTAC